>QLPI01001190.1:0-10646 GCA_003314275.1 Chroogomphus rutilus
ATATGGGATGTTTGCTCGGTCGGCACTGCCGGCGGATGGGTTTCGGTACGTGGACTTGACAGATTGGGACAATGATAGTTTGTGGTGGGGGTCAAGTGGTATGCTGAGGGGTTAGCATCCTGTAAATTAAACCTCTCGAGTATTTTCTCGATATACGCACATTGTGAAAACAAGATTGTACGCATCTCACGGTTCTGCTTCACCTCTATTCCCTATAGCCAGCTCAGATCCCCGAGATCCTTAATTTTGAGAATGGTATGCAATTCATCCTTGAATGTGCAGATCATGACCTTGGAGTTGCCGGCCATGGTGAGGTCATTGACGTCTACAGTGATGATGAGAGCGTCCTGGCCAGCATATCTGTGGAATACGGCGTATTCAACTTCGCAATGCGTAAATCCACACCTGTACATAATGCCACACAGCATATTGTACCATTCCCTTCCCGACTGTTTAAGGCCATAGATCGTGGGGTTGAGGTGGCAAACGTGGCGTTCTTGTCCAGGAGCTTCATAGCCTTTGGCCTGGCGCATGTAGACCATCTCGGTAATTGGGGCATTGAGGTATGCACCATCGATGTCAGTCTGCTCAAGTTCCCAGTTATTCCTGACTGCTATGGCGGCAATGATACAGATGGTGGAAAGTTTGGCAGTGGGAGAAAATGTCTTATTGTAGTCTATCCCTTCTGCTTGGGAAAAGCCTTGCACAACAAGCCTGGTCTTGTGGGCTATAACGTTACTGTTCGCGTCGTATTTGTAGCGGAAAACAAGCCTGCTACCAACGATGTTGGCGCTCTCTGGGGGTTCTATGTGGTCCCACATGCATAGCATTATGTGCTGGTCTAGCTCCCACTTGATAGATGCATCCCACGCTGGCCAGTCCTCGCATGAATGCACGTCGTCCAGGTTAACCAGGTTGACTCCCACACTCTGGGTAACCACCACCATCGTGTGTTCTAGCAAGCGGTGTGTCGCTCATTCATCCACCGCGCTGACCTCCTCTACTTCCTCCAGGACCGCTAGGGCAATGTTCCCAGTGGGGGCAGGCAGCCCCTTTGGGTATATGGGGGCGTTTGCATGACCGGTGCTGCTGCCAGTGCCATCGGCAATCCTGCACACGTACACAGATGGCTTCTACGTGCGGTGACCCCTGCTGAGTGGATCTGCATCCATGTCTGTGTCCTCGAAATCTTCAAGTGGGTCAATGCGCACGTGACCTGTGGGTGGGTCTGGCGGTAGTGGTAGGGGTCCTTGGCCATGAGGGATACCGCTGATCCCGATGCCTTTGTTGCCGTGGCCGTGAGGGGTACCGCCGATGGCTCTACTGCCATGAGCAATAGACCCCCCCTCAGTTAGTGCATTGGTGGGTGTGACCAGGACCAGAGCGTCAAATGTCATGTTGCATTCGACGGTGACGTGATGTTTTCTGGGCCAGTAAATTCTATGGCCCTTACTCTCGTCACTGTACCCCATCCATCTCCCCTCATCTGTCTTGGAGTCAAGTTTGCCGGCATGCTCCTTCAGCACAAACACCTTTCAGGCAGGTTGGTTAGGTCAGGCTTCACGCCATGTACAAGCTCATATGGCATTTTGCCGTCAAGTGTACGCGTGGAGGTTCTGTTTTTGAGCCATACTGCGTGTTGGACTGACTCAGTCCACAGGAACTTTGATAGGTCAGCCGTCAGGAGCATAGCCCGAGCATGTTCCAATAGCATTCTATTCAGGTGCTTGGACACACCATTTTCCTGTGGCATGTCATGTATGGTAAGACTCCATACAGTTCCTTTTGATTTAAGGTACACCGTGAACTCCTGAGAGAGATATTCACCCCTGCGGTCGGTTTGCAGGTGCTTCAACTTCACACCATGCTGGGTTTCAACCCATGCCTCATACTGCTTATAGTAGTTAAAAGCCTCCCCCTTCCTTGCCATCGGAATGAGGTAAGTCCACCTGTTGTGGTCATCGGTGAAGCTAACGAAGTACTCCTTGCCATCGTAGCTCTGGGGGTTCGCCGGCCCCCAGATGTCCGAGTGGACCTTCTCACCAAAGGTTGAGGCTTGTGGTCCCTTCCGCACCTGTGGGACAGGCTTGCATGTAGGTTTTGCTTCTGCGCATGCCTTGCAAAAGCTTGACTTGCTTGACATATCAAGGTTGAGGCCGGTTATGATATTACTCTGGACGAGCTTTTGGGAAGTCTGTGGGGATATGTGGCCCATATGCCGATGAAATTCATCCACGGTGAGTCATTTTTGCACTATGTTTGCCGGTGCTGCCACAGACCTATGCTCTACCTTATAGAACCCATTCGAGAGCGGGACTTGCCCCAGCAAGGCCCCCTTCCTGTCTCAAATCAGATACTTTCGGTCCTTCAACAGGACCAAGTAACCGGCGGTGTCACAATGCATCAGCGATATGAGCATGAACACCAGGTCTGGGCAGTACAGCACATCCTTCAATGTAATGTGCATTGTAGTTTTTCCATTTGGGATTCCGATCTTCATGCTGCCTATCCCAACAGCTTTAAACACAGTTGTATATGCAGCATTGATTGCACGCGGCGTGATTTCCTTGAAGGTAACAAACCGGTGCCTGTCTGGTGACATGTGCCCTGACACGCCCGAGTCATAGACATCGACTTCCCATTTCATCAGTGCACTTGTTTCCAGCACAAGCGTGGGCCCAGTGAATGTCGTCGTGAAGGCAAAATCCTCGCCTTCCGTTACCGCGTTTGCTGAACTGCCTGCCTTCATATCTTCATCCCTTTTGTCTTTCTTTTTGGCTTTAGAGCAGCAGTCCACTCTCTTATGTCCCTTTTTCCCACAATTCCAACACTCTATGTCGGTTTTCGTGGTATTGGAGGTGCCCTTGCATGCTTGTGACTTTCCACACCCTTTTGCTGCAGTGAGAGCATTATCACTTACTTTCAGTTGGCGTTCCTCGATGGTGAGTCATTCAAATTCATCGATTAACGTACTGGCCACCTGATCTGGCTCCAGCTTTGCCTTTGCGTGTGCCGCTGACATCGTAATCATGTTGATGAGTGGGCGGTACGACTTGGGGAGCGACCCAAGGATGATGGTAATGATGTTGTCGTCGGTGAGTCCTGCATTCATCCCAGCGAGCTGCTCCTGCATCCTCATAATTGCCTCCAGGTACATACAGACATTTGACTCATCCTCGCACTTCATCTCATACATCCGGTGCCGCATATCGACCTTAATGGTGAGTGCTCTAGTTTCGTGTTTCGAGCATACGGCATCCCATACGTCCTTGGCTGTAGGGAGGTTGTGGATTTCAATGAGGAGGGTGTCAGGGATTGTGGTAAATATTTGGGCCATGATCGTGGCCTCCCGCTGATTGTGATCATCCCAGCATCTTTCCAAGTCATCCAGGTCCTCCTCCTCCTTCACTGTTAGCTTATGGCCCTTAGGATAGGTGGGGATTGGAGGGGGGATTCTCATGGTCCCATCCAGGTGATGTTTGGCACTACGAGTCACAGACAGGATGGCTAACATCTGACTTTTCCAGGTAACCCAGTTCGTGCCATCCCTGGCCAGCTTCAGGACGACATATGACTTAGAGGTGGGGGTTGACATAGTGGGTTCTACGGGGCCCATAATCTGTAGCGGTTATGTGCAGTAGCTAGATACAGAAGAACTCAGTGAACGGGCGGTTCACTGATGTGTACTATTACTATACCTAGATACAGAAGAACTACAATACCATTAGTATCTTTGTATCTAGGCATGCAAATGGAATACACACCTCAGTGAACGGGCGGTTCACTGAGGGGCAGCTTTCTATTGATTCAAAATATATATACGGTCCCGGTCAAACATGACTGGGACATCCATTCCTTAGTGCATTCAATGCTTACTCATCTTAGCTTCAACAGAAACATAAAAGGGGACTTCAGTGCATCTGTCAAGACCCTGGTACCGAGCTCCGGTACCCTCGGTAATACCGACCGACCGACCGTCCTCTACCCATATTATTCTCACTTGTCAAGCTTCGGGTACTGATGGACTTCGGTACTGCCAAGGGGTGTTGTCGAAGGATCGGGCGGACTATGGCCAAGTCCTGAAGGCCAAGAGTAGTGGCGTTGGCTTCAACATACTCGTGCATTGTACCCTACTTGCTGTGCGTGCCACTGGTTTTGCAACAGACAGATACTCGGGAGGATGCTGATGATGCCAGCCTGAGTTGAGGACTTTACAGAGGAGAAGAAGGTAGAAGGGCCTAAGCCTAGTTGATACCCAGAATGAGGAAATATGTACATGCATGTCCTACTTATATAGGTTAAGAAGTGACATGTGGACTAAGGAATGTGGAACAACAATGTATGCAGAGCATGTGGTTATTGTCCACAACGGATAAAATTAGAATGAAGGGATGCAAACGGGGATAAAACAATAAGGGATAAGATAATAGAGACGTGGCCAAGGATAGGACAATAGGGAGTGGCTGAGTATAAAACAATGGAGTCGTGACCGAGGATAATACAAGGACAGGAAGTCCTGAGGGGAGACGGACCAAAGGGTGAAGACAGGGAGTGTGGATGGTGGACCTGCCGAGCCGAGACCAGCGTACCAAGTGTTATGCATGTGGCATGGACACTTGGTCGTGGATATAGGATGGTTGCTCGGTCAGCACTGCCGAATAATCGGGACCTTGGTACGTGTACTTGACATCACTATCACATGGTCTTGGCTTGGTACATCCGGTACATCGTCTAGGTTTCTTCTGCTATCCTATCCATCTCATCCTTCACTATCCTTCCATCCCCTCACCCGTTTTCCCCTGAACATATGACGGCCACTCATTATCCTGACCACTGCCCTATTGTTTTATCTTCCGTCGTCCTCTATTGTTCTATTCTCACCCACCACTTCATTATCTTATTCTCAGCCATACTCCATTATTCTAATCCCGCTTACATTCCTTATTCTATTTTTGATCACTGTGGACAATGCCTCCATGTGATTTTCATACCTTATTGTTTCCCATTCCTTACGTCACCCTGTTCCACATCTTGCTTCTTAACCTATATAAGTAGCGGGATGTATGTAGATAGTTCCTCACTCAGAATATAAAATTGGTTCGCACCCCCTTGTCTGCCTCCCCTATCTAAAGTCCTTCACTCAAGCCGACGTCCTTGGCACCCTCACGAGACTCCTTACTGTCTAAATCAGTGGCACGCATGGAACAGTAGGGCGCAACGCACGAGCACGTTGAAGCCTAGCCACTCCAAAACGGTTTGCAGGACTTAACCGATATCTCGGTGTCACTGAATCCTAACAGTATCTCAACATACCCCCTCAATGAAGTCTCCCTTTATTTTTGCAAACTCCCAAGCCTGTCCTACACTTCTCTTGTTTTATCTTAACAAGTCCCTTTGTGAGCACATCTACAACTATCTCATCTGTAGGCATAAATTGGAGCTTGAGCAATTTCTTCTCAACTTTCTCCCTGAGCCAATGGTACATCACATCAATGTGCTTCATTCAAGAGTGATGTTCAGGATTCTTGGACACAGCAATTGCAGGCTGGCTATCGCAGTAAATGGTAAGTTGTGGAATATGATAGTCAAGCTCAGTGAGCAGCTGTTTCAACCACATTGCCTCCCGTCCTGCAAAATTGGCTGCCATATACTCAGCATCAGAGGAGGATGTGGCCACAATTGGTTGTCGCTTGCTGCTCCAGCTCACTGCAGCTCCTCCAATGAAGAAGGCATAACCAGTTGTTGACCACCTTCTGTCCTCATCCCCAGCATAATTTGCATCACAGTAGGCCTGGAGCATTGGCTGGGGACTAGGGATAGGAGGACCATAGGTCAATCCAAGATCTGCATTGCCTTTGAGGTATTTGAGCACATGTTGGACAGCCTTCCAATGGCCTAGACCAGGATTTGAGTTAAACTGGCCAAGTTCACCCACAGCATGTGCAAGATCTGGTCTGGTCCCAACAGCAAGGTAATTCAGACATCCAACTACAGCAAGATATGGGATGTCCTTCATTGCCACCCTCTTATCTTCAGACTGTGGGCGGAGGCCTTTGGAGAGACGATAGCCTGGATCAAGAGGTGTGGCAACTGGTTTGCAATTCTCCATATTGAATCGCTTGAGAACATCCAAGATATACTTGTGCTAGTTGATGTGAAGTATCCGTTTGGCTCTGTCTCTGTAGATTTCAAGTCCAACAATGTACCATGCAGGTCCCATGTCTTTCATCTTAAAGTGTTTTGCAAGCTCAGCCTTGATTTTGTCAAGATGTGTTTGACTGTTACAGGCCATGAGCTGGTCATCAACATAGACTGGGATGTAGACTTTGATAGTGCCTTGCTGGTACATGTAGAGACAGGAATCGACCTTGGATCTGCTGAATTCCATCTGGTGAAATGCCTGCTCTAACTTGGCATGCTATCTGTTTCCTCCTTGCCTGGTCCCATAGATAGCTTTGTGCAGTTTCCCAACCTTGTCTCCCTGCCTGTATCTATCTGGAAGCTCCATGTAGACCTCTTCTTCAATATCACCATTAAGGTAGGCAGATTTGAATTCAACTTGGTCTAATTCCAGATCTTCTAATGCAGTGATGGCCAGGAGCACTCTGAGGGTGCTGAATCTCACAACAGGGGCAAATGTTAAATGTTTCTGTGAAGTCAATGCCTGCCTTTTGAGATCAATGGCACCATCAGAGAACTTTTTCAGCTTGAATACCCATTTGGAGCCAATGGCCTTCTTGCCAGGAGGGAGATCTATCACAGTCCACACATTGTTGTCCATCAGCGACTGATATTCATCTCCACAAGCTTCCTTCCACCATGGTGCATCAATTCGAGACATGGCTTCTTTATAGGTGAGGAGATCTGGAGCATCACTGAGGAAGACAAGTTCATAAAGTGGATGCTGAGGAAATGTCATGGCAGAGTCAGCCTGTTCCACCCCCTCATTCTCAGCAACCACCTCTTCATTCTCAGCAACCACCTCTTCATTCTCAGCAACCACCTCTTCATTCTCAGCAACCACCTCTTCATTCTCAGCAACCACCTCTTCATTCTCAGCAACCACCTCTTCATTCTCAGCAACCACTCCCTGATCTGGATCGCTCTGATGAGGAACAGGAGGAGGATTACGATACTGGGCAGCATTTGGGACTAGCCACCAAGGTTGAGGTGGGATACGAATGTGCTCTAACCGTCTTAGAGCAGGTGGTGGAGGGGATGGTAGAGGGGAAGGAGAGTCTTGGTAACAAGGACTTAGTGGCGGATCAGGTGAAGGAGCATCATCATCATGTGCAATGGCAGGAATATAGGGAGGCACAAGTACTTGGTGGTGGGCAGGAGGGTCATCAGAGATGTCAATCAGCCTCTGTGGTCGTTTCTGCTTTGCAGCAGTGCCAGAATTGAGTGAAGAATGAGGAGATTCATCAAATATGACATCTTTGCTGATAATCATTTGTCTTGCTGCTGGATCCCATAGTCTCCATGCCTTAGTGCCAGCTGCATAGCCAATCATGACACATTTGGTTGTGTGTGACTCAAGGTGTTGTCGCTTGGCTTTAGGGACATGCACACATGCTGTGGAGCCAAAGGCCCTGAAGTGGGTGACACAGGGTTTATGACCATGCCAGGATTCAAAAGGAGTGTGATGGAGCAGTGCTGAAGTGGGTGAGGAATTGTGGACTTCAACAAATGCCATAGCAGCTTCACCCCAGAATGTAAGAGAGAGGTTTGCATCATAGAGCATGGAAATTATCCCTTCCTCCAATGTCCGGTTAAAGTGCTCTGCAACTCCATTCTGCTGAGGTGTGGCTGGTGCAGTCTTCTGTCTGAATATCCCAGAAGAGGCAGTTAATGATCCAAACTCCTTTGAAGAGTATTCCCCTCCTTTGTCATCTCTCAGGGTCTTTATGGTCTTTCCAGTCTAGTTCTCCACCAATGCCTTGTACTGCTTGAATGTGTCCAGTGCCTGGTCTTTAGTTTTCATCAGGTAGATGGACACAAGGCAAGGCTTGTCATCAATAAAGGTGATCCAATATTTGAATCCCTGAGGAGTGGGTACTTTTAATGGACCATGGACATCAGAGTGGACAAGTTGGAGGATTTGGGTGGCTCTGAAAGAAGCTTTCTTTGGGAATGGTTCTCTGTGTTGTTTCCCATGAATGCATGCTTCACAGATTGCTAGAAATGGAGTGTCTGAAGTGATATCCATCCCTTCCACCATGTCCTGAGTGATGAGTCGCTTGATGGCATCAATGCCAAGGTGGCCAAAATGACGGTACTGTCAAGCTTTGGTTACTGACGGACTTCGGTACTGCCGAGGGGTGTTGGCGAAAGGTCGGGCGGACTATGGCCAAGTCCTGCAGGCCAAGAGTAGTGGCGTTGGCTTCAACGTACTCGTGCATTGCGCCCTACTTGCCGTGCATGCCACTGGATTTGCAACAGACAGATACTCGGGGGGATGCTGATGATGCCGGCCCAAGTCGAGGACTTAACAGAAGGGAAGAAGGTAGAAGGGCCTAAGCCTAGTTGATACCCAGAATGAGGAAATATGTACATGCATGTCCTACTTATATAGATCAAGAAGCAACATGTGGAATAAGGAATGTGGGACAACAAGGTATGCAGAGCATGCGGTCATTGTCCACAACAAGTAAAATTAGAATGAAGGAATGTAAGCGGGCATAGAACAATGAAGGATAGGATAATAAGAATGTTACCGAGGATAGGACAATAGGGAATGCCCGATTATAAACAAGGGCTGTAACCGAGGATAACACAAGGGCAGGAAGTCCCAAGGTGAGGTGGACAGAGGGGTGAGGAGTAGGCGTGGGATGGGAATGAGGAATGTGACCGATATGTGCATCTAGCCAAGAACAACTCATTGAGTGGCTCGTACTTGGTTACTAACGGAGTATTTTAGTCGGTACCGCCGAGTTACCGGATCCTCGGTACGTGTACTTGACAGGTACCAAAGCTCCAAGTCCAAAGTTTTTTATGTAGCAATGTGTGCTGTGTTCACCTCATCCTGAGTGAGTGTATCCCCATCTAGATATGCAAGTCTCCCTTTGACAGTGGCAGTCAGGATCAGTTTGCCCATTTTATAGAACTTCAAGATGGTTCCCACAATCTCGACCTTAATCCCATGATGGACAGTCAAGAAGAGGACTGAGAGGAGGTTGTTTCGAAGTTGGGGAACATATAATACATCAGAAAGAAGTATGGGGGTCAATTTCTTATCCTTTGGGCAGAAAACTACTGTGCCAATCCCTTCAGAATACACCACACTATTGTCTGCCAATTCTATAGCCACTTTGTGAGGTTTGAGTTCCTTGAACCAGTGCCAGTGTGGAGTCATATGTGCAGAAGCTCCTGAATCAGTGCACCAAAGGTAGCTGGCATTAGAGACAAAGTGATCAGAGAGAAGGGAGGGAATCTGCTTGTTTGCAAGCATGGCAGACTGGGTGGAGTGATGGAGATGACTGCTGTCTTTGGTGACAAAGGGATCAATGAGTGAATGGACTGTCTCATCTGGCTATTTTCTGATATTAAATAGAGCATCATAAGGGTTGAAATGAGTACCTGCTTGTTTCTGTACATGAATATTATGAAGGGTATTCCACATCTTCACCAGATCATGCTCAATTCCCTAAACATGCACACACTGTCCTGCCTCTAAAGCTGAAGCAATCAGACCTGCTGCCATCTCCTGATCCAAATCCCACTTTTCCTGATATGCAGGCACTGTAGGGCGCTTCTTCTTGTTATTAACAAGCATCCACAAACCCTGAGAGCGTAACATGGCAGTCATATTGAATGCCCAGTCATGATAATTTGTGTCTGACAACATGGGAAATTTTGGAGAGGTGGTATTGTCATTAGAGGTGGATGTAGACATGGTTTTTTCTGGTGAGGTTGGTATGAAGATTGGTGTGTTGTAGGTGAATGAATAAATGGATTGATATGCCTCATCTATGGGGGCTAATTTCGTGTTTAAGCGATGCACAAATGGAGAAGATATAGGCAGAATATGATGCAGAAGATGTAAAGACAAAGCGGAACACTAAGCAGTGGCCAAGGAGGGTCCTAAGGAGGGTCCTAAGGGTCCTAGAGGTCGGAAAAATGGTCCAAATGGCACCAGTTACTCCCCAACAACTTCAGAACTTCAGGGCTCAGAATAGAATGGCACAACCTCACCGCAAATCAGGTGAACTGTTAAGAATCTGCAGACCACAGATTCCAGAACCCAAGGATGACAAGAGGCCTCAGTCAACCGGCAAACTAGTCAAAGACTAGGCCAGGGGTGTGGCTTTGCAACACTAGGCAATGAGGAAGGATCCTGTCCTACCACTGGCTGGCTAAAGTCCTTAGGAGGTTGTTGAGCAACTGCTGGGAGAAGCTGAGGGGAAGGAAAGGGAAAAGAGAGCTGTAATAGGGCAAAAAAGCGAAGTTGGTGTGATTGTTGAGGTGCTTTTATAGTGCCTAGATGGGCTCTGATCAGGGATCAGTTGCTGGCCAATGATAGAGGGCCTAGATAAGTACAAAACACAATAGGTGGTGTTATGTAGATGTCTATAGATAAAGTGCAGGTGTCAAGCGCCGGATTCTGACGGACTTCGGTACTGCCGAGGGGTGTTGTCGAAAGGTCG
>QLPI01001191.1:0-24271 GCA_003314275.1 Chroogomphus rutilus
TCGCTTGAACAGGCGAGGAGGGAACATTCTCTTGTCAATACTCTATATAATTTACACCACCCAACTGTGAGAGAAGTCAACATCATATAGCAGTAACTGGACAAAATACACACTCCTTTCCGATATCTATGTTTGGTCTTCCCAAAGTGACCAAAGAATAAGAACAAACAAATAGGGCACCACGCGCGTGTCGGAGTAATTCGACGCCCCTTAAATAGCTACCATGTCCTCCGCTCTCAAAATTAACCTGAAGATCCCAAAAGCATCCACAGAACAACACACAAAGGTCCTCTCTTCTCTTTCATAGATATAACATATGTCTCACATCTACTTCGAAAAGGCTGCTTCGCACAAAGCCCTCAAACGTCGAATCACGTCTGACGACGAATCAGACAATACAGCCTCCCCTCCGGCAGAGACATCGTCTCAAAAGCCAATATCTAAGAAACCCCGAACTTCTAAGGCAGACGGTGTCGACTACCGGCCAGTCGCACAGCCTCGTTCTCGATCTTCTCAGCTTCCCACCGCAAAGCCCCGTGCTCCTGCAGGTTTGACAAAGAAGCCACTGAAGAAGCAGAAACGAATAGTCTCAGATGAAGAGGAAAGTGAAGAGGACTTCGTCCCAGAACCACAGGAAAAATCGACAGGAGGGGGAATGAAGCCTAAGAACAAGGACTCGACGGCCAAAGTAAGACCTAGCCCCAGCGGTGGTGCTAAGGTCACTACAAAGAACGAAAGTATGCAGATCGATGCTTCAGCGTCGACCGCTGCACTCATTGGGAAGAAACGGGCTCGAATAGAAGATGACTCGAAGGGAAAAGACATGGACGTGGACGTCACCTCCGTTCCCTCTGCACCCACTGCATCCGTTCCAGCCCCCACAGCTAATGTGGATCCTCCCAGAAAGAAGCTTCCAACCATCAAAAAGAAGCCTAAAACAGATTCAGCTCCTGGATCCGCATTCGTTTCTCCTGGCCCAGTGCCTCCTCCCAAGCCCACTGTTAATCCGGGCAAGGTCGATACCACTGGAAATGCGAAGCCACTTGCTACATTTGCTCCCAAAAAACCTGCCGCGCCTGTTCAAGCCACAACAGTGAACCCAAGTGGGACTGGGGACTTTGACCTTCGCGATATGAATACATGGGCGAGTCTTATTGGGAAGGTGTGTATGTTTTTCTGTTTAAATACAGCGTATTCATAGTTGCATAGGGAACGTCGAGCTCTGGGCCTCGTGTCGGTGTTGAGAAGAGGTTCGTTTTTTCCAATGTTCCCCGTAGCTTGGAAATTTATAATACCTTGTAGAGTGAGCACGGAGGAGCGCAGGAGACAGCTTGATAAGCTGCGCAACGAGGCAAAAGCCCGACGAGAGGAAGAATTTGTATGTTTCTTTTCTGTAACTATTGCCGCCGGCCTTGAGACTCTGCTACAGCGACAAACCTTCGACCTCCAGGCACAAAGCCAAAAGATTGCCCTCTTCGAGGCAAGTATAACTCTCCGTTTCCTAAAACTTTCTGCTTGACATATACGTCCTTAGAAAAAGTTAGCTTCTCATAAGGTCAGAATCCCAGGGCCGAATATACTGGGCGCTGCGTTCAAAGTGAGACCAATTCCCAGAGGTTAGAGGGCATCGGAAGACTCCCCATTGATACTGCATACCTCTTCGCTCACACTGTAGAGAATTTTAAAGAGAAGGATATATCTTGTCGCCGTCTGCGCGTCCCGTCGACCAGCGCGGGAAGATTGAGTCGTCAAATGCCGACCTGTCGCCGTCGAGCCGCTCATTGAGCAAAGCATACTTCCGGGCGCCTGTTAGTGTTTTTGGATGAGTAAAAATTGGTGGGAGTGTCTGTAATATGTCGCAGGATATGTAAGCATTTAAAGCGCGATTTCGGAGCAGTTTCCAAGTTCGGAAATGCAGTGTCACGTCGCCCTCACGGGGCAAGCGTCAGCGGCTTACGTTGCACCGCAGCCTGAGGTACATTTAGTTGTAGTCTTGTTTTGATTCCCTCAACTGCTCCTCAACCCAACCTTGGGCATGGCCCCCGCCTGGTATGACCGTCTCACCAACTTGAATGTAGCGACTCTCTTTGCACGTCCCCCGCCACAGCGCACACCACGCTCTATATACGTCAACCAGGACCTGCCTCCAGATTACTTCGACGCCAAAGGAAAGATCAAGAAAGAGCATGTATACATCACAAACCAGGTCGTTACATCTAAGTACACGATCATCACTTTCCTTCCCAGGAACTTGTTGGAACAGTTCCGACGGGTCGCAAATATGTAAACCCCATTCACGTGTTTCAAAGCTGCATATCTAATTCCAACGCGCCCCCAGTTTCTTTCTTGTCATTGACGTCCTGCAATTCAACTCAAAGTTCAGCACTATTTCCCCAGGTCTGGTCATTCTGCCGCTGATTATCGTTCTCGGCATCACTGGTGGCAAGGATGCATACGAGGACGTCAAGCGACATCAGGGTGACCGCAGGGTGAACCATAGCGAAACACTGGTTCTCGACGGAGGAAATTGGGTCAATCCGAATAGGACCGGAAAAAAATCGAAAACCTTTGTCAAGGGTATCTTACCCAAACGTCGTCGCAAGGATGCAGCTGGTGATGTTGCTGTGGCTCAACGAGCTGTTGCAGATGAGGACTTGGAACTTGGAGGTAACGATGAACACAATCCATCATCCCCCGACGGTACTTCTCCGCCTCGTTGGAATCGTACTCTTTGGGAAGATGTACGGGTGGGCGACTTTATAAAGGTCCGTAACGACGAATCTATCCCTGCCGACATTATGATCTGCGCCACGTCCGAAGACGAAAACGTGGCATTTGTGGAGACCAAGAACCTCGATGGCGAGACCAATCTCAAGTCTCGCAACGCGATACAGGGTCTCTCGTACCTCCGCACCGCACGCGCCTGTGCAGACCGCAAGCGAGCTGGGTTCAGGATAGAGTGTGATGCTCCGGACCCTAACATGTACAAGCTCGAGGCCGCAGTCGTTACTCCGGAGGCAACATACCCCGTCGATTTGCAGACTACATTATTACGTGGGACCGTGTTGCGAAACACGAAATGGGTTATTGGGATTGTTTTGTTCACAGGTGTCGACGCAAAGATCACGCTTAATTCAGGACTTACTCCAAGTAAGCGCTCTAAAGTGGAGAGGCAAATGAATCCCCAAGTGTGAGTGTGCATCTTCGTTCAAGAACGTATTCCTGACGAACACCTCAGATTCATCAATTTGGCAATCTTGGTGCTCATGGCTGTAGTATGCGCTATTGCCGACTCTCTGATTGAGCAGAACAAGTATCCCGAAGGCGCATATTGGCTTTATGACGACAACCGTCCTAGTGACAATCCGAAGATAAATGGAATTGTCACCTGGACGAACGCATTGATAACGTATGGTTTCGTCCGCTGTGCAGAATGACAAGTGAACTTACCTCTCCTTAGGTTCCAAAATATTATCCCCATCTCACTCTACTTGTCGATTGAATTTGTACGGACAGCCCAGGCGGCCTTTATCTACTTTGATCATCAGATCTATTATGAGAAGACCCAGCAGCCAACACTTGCTCGCAGCTGGAACTTATCAGATGACCTTGGTCAGATCCAGTATGTATTTTCTGACAAAACTGGTACTTTGACACAGGTGAGTCGAGGGGTTGCAAACGCCTATAAACGCGATAGTTCCTACTAACTTCCGTTGACAGAACGCCATGATATTCCGAGAGTGTTCTATTGGCGGAAGAGTATACAGTGGCGATCCACCACGAGACGAGACAGTTATCGCCGCAGACATTTCACCGGAATTGAAGGTTTCTTCATCGTCAGAGGCGACGTCCTCTACCTCTCCCGTCTCTACTGACCCTATCACTGCTCAAGAACCACTCCGAGATATTACGGTAACGCCTGAAGTCAAACTCTCCGACTCAGTCCTTACACATTTCCGCGATGCGGCCCTCTCGGTCGATATTGCGCGCTCCGCCCAGCCTGACATGGACGTGGCCTTCTCGCGCACTCTGAATGGTTTCTTCACTTGCCTCGCTCTGTGTCACACTGTCATTGCCTACCTAGACCCTCAGACCAATGTCCTCGACTATAAAGCACAAAGCCCGGATGAGGCGGCTCTTGTTCAAGCCGCTGCTGATGTTGGATTTATCTTCCTTGGACGCGACCGCGAAATCATACGGATGAAGACCCCCTTTTCTGAACGAGTTGAAGAGTATGAACTGTTGAACGTCCTGGAATTCACTAGTGCCCGAAAACGCATGAGCATAGTGGTTCGCAAACTGGCTGAGAATGACCGGAGGTTGTTCTTGCTCACCAAGGGCGCGGACAATGTCATATTTGAACGCTTGAAAGAAGATGAAAACGCAGAATTGAAGGCTACTACTGAGAAGCACTTGGACGAATTCGCAAATGAAGGTTAGTCCGCAAGGGGACGCTTTTGGTAACATGATTGACTGCTTGTCCATAGGTCTACGGACGCTTTGTCTGGCGTACAAGGTCATCCCCGAAGACGTGTACCAACAATGGGCGACACGTTACCACGATGCCACTGTTGCCTTAAAAAACCGTGATGAACGGATTGACGAGCTCTCAGCTGAGCTTGAGCAGGAGTTGCGTCTCCTCGGTGCAACTGCAATCGAAGACAAGCTTCAGGATGGTGTGCCGGACACAATTGCTGACTTGAAGCGGGCAGGTATCAAGGTTTGGGTGTTAACTGGAGACAAACTCGAGACTGCAATTGGTACGCATACGGTTTCTCTACCTATTACTCGATACTGATGGTTTCATTAGCTATTGGTTACAGCACCAACTTGGTTGCGCGTGATTCCAACTTGATTATCGTGCGTGGTGGCGAAGTGGGACAGCCTCAAGTAATAGACCAGATGCGTGATGCCGTCGACCATTTCTTCCCTGAGGCTGGCATCGTGGAAGCCGTGCAGGCCAAAGGCTTTGAAATTCCCCAGCCGGAAAAACGTTCGAGCTTCCGCCAAAGCATTTCCGGCATGTCAGACTTGGTTGGAAAGAATAATGGCGATCGTCCCGGTGGATTTGTTTTGGTTATTGATGGTGCTGCACTCGGTCGCGTGAGTTCAACTCTAGGATTGCAGTGACTGAAACAATTCAACCATTTTTTTACAGGCTTTAGAAGAACCTTCCAGCAAGGAGCTTCTGCTACAGCTTGCCATACAATGCGAGGCCGTGATTTGCTGTCGGGTCTCCCCCTTGCAGAAGGCTTTAGTAGTGAAACTTGTTAAGGAGGGCCTGCATACAATGACTCTTGCCATTGGAGACGGTGCCAATGATGTCAGTATGATTCAGGCGGCTGATGTTGGAGTCGGCATTCGAGGCGAAGAGGGCTTACAAGCCGTTAACTCGTCTGATTATGCCATCGCACAGGTCCGGTTTTCAATTCCACGTTTTGCGGATGGTCCTTCTGATTTCCTTTTAGTTCCGGTTCTTAAAGCGCCTCCTCCTAGTCCACGGACACTGGTCATATGCTCGGAATGGCAACATGTTAGGTTTTTCTCCATTTCATAAGGATTTGCTTACATAACCTTGTTCATCAGGATCGTTAATTTCTTCTACAAGAATATAATTTGTATCGGTGTCTTGTGGTGGTTCCAGATCTACTGTGCTTGGAGTACGCAGTAGTGAGTTGTCTCGCATTCCATCGTTCATGTCCAATGAGGCTGATTTACTGGGAAGCGCGTTTGAATTCACCTACCTTTTGTTTTGGAATGTCTTTTGGACGCTATGTCCTGTGATTGCTATCGGAATTTTTGATCGTTTTATTGGTATGTCCTATTTATTACCCACTTCTTTGCCATTTGTGTAACCCTTTCATGTAGATGCGGATATTCTCATGGCGATTCCCGAGCTCTATCGATTTGGTCGGGAAGGAACTTGGTATGGTTTACGACTATTTTCTCTTTATATGTTGGATGGAGTCTATCAGGCACGTATGTTATTCACCGCATCGAAGTCTAGCTGAGACCTGCTTTTCACTAGTCTGTTGTAATTTTCTTCTTTATTGCCTACACGTATCTTGTAACGTCTGCTCGCGGTGATGGCTGGCAACCTTATATTTATGAATCTTCTACGGTAAGCCAGCTTTCAAACGGATGAGTCAGTCATTAACTTGAACTATAGGTCATGGTTATCGCCGCCGTCATGGCTGCCAACTTATATAACGGTCTGAACACTCACGCTTGGACCGGATGGGTCTGGTTTGCCGTCTTCATTGGTATCATCTTGGTGTGGGCATATACGGTACGTCCTTATGTCCCTATATTTGCAAGTTAGCACGCTGCTCACTGAGGAGGAATTGCTAGGCTATCTATTCCTTGCTATCTCCTTCCCTGCTTGCGGTGCCCGTGTAGTAAGTCATGCCTCATCCATCTACAATTTGTTCAATCGCTTCAACATATTTCATGCAGTGGCAACTATATATTCATCTTCCGTTCGGCGCTCTTTTGGTTCAGCGTCCCTTTCACCCTCATCCTTGCCCTTTTGCCACGCTTTTTGAGCAAGGCAATTCAGACTCAATACTGGCCTAATGATATCGATATTCTGAAGGAGGTTCGACGGATGTATCCGAACCTTGATTTCGAACATGAGCCGTTGCTAGGAGGACGACGCAAGACAAGGGACACAACTTCCGTAGCAGAGAGCCCACTGTCTACCCGGGCACCCAGTCGCTCTCAAAGTCATCCGTTACAGGTTCTCGGTAACCCAAGAGGCTCAATGGAAGCCGCAGGGCGAAGTGTCACGGACATGAGCTTAGGTGGCGTTCAGTCGACTCACCGTGGCTTTGACTTTGCATCGGAAGAAGGGGGCGTCCAAATTCGAAGGATGCAAAGTAACCTTTCGGAACGTCGCTTACGAACAATAGATGCTGGAGGGCCGAAGACGGATTCTGCCCCACAACATGGTATCCGTCGGGGACTGGCATTACTTCCGAATAGTCTACGGCGGAGTGTCCGCCGCAAGGATCTGGGTCCTAAACCTGCTAAGTCCTCACCGAACCCATCTACTTAGTTTTGTCGCTTGTTTATTTAACGTTTTGCATTGCTTCTTGTTTTCGCCGCATATGTTGTTCAGACTCCTGTAGCATTACTTCTACATGACATATTTATTTATAATGACGACATGAAAATTCAGTAATAAACGGGATATCAAATACAGCAACTCTTTCGAGTTTTTCGAGGTATGACCAGAGTCTCCTCCATTTTCCGCTTTTTCGTCGGTGAAGGTAGTTGAGTTTTGACGGGGTTGTGATCCTGATCTACGACTTCGAGCCCTGATTCAATGCAGTCGGCGTCTGACGATGTTTCTGAATCTTGGGTCGGGCTGCGTGCTCGGGATCTCTTTGTTGCCTTCTTCCCTTTCTCGCCTTTCTCGACAACATGGCAAAGGTCAACCAGTGTGTCGGAGCTGATAAGAACATCAATCCAAACCTGTCCCGCATGATCAACAGTGCATATACGTCAATCTAGTCGTGTCGCTCACTTTTTGGTTTTCCTGCAACCTGTCGTTTGGGCTCTTGACTTCTACAAATCGACACTCTTGGGTATTAGTGTTCCATACGATGAGGTCCGGAACACCCCCTCGCCACTGCCCGTATCTTTCACATAAAACTTGACAAATGATTGCCAGTGCGTGTCCACCTAGACACTGTAAAGAGATGCTCTGCACTTACATTCAGAAAAGTGAGGAGGTATTGCACGCACGTCTACAATGTTTAATAAATCTTCTGGTTCAAAGTCCCAATCAATACCTATACAAGATGTGCGGTGCGGCCTCTCCTTTATGAGCACTTGTTCAACGAGTTGATGTGCGTCACCGTTTTCAAGTGCTGCGAGGCGTTGCTCAATTTGCTCTCGTCTAGCCAAATAAAATCCATCTTCAAATATGTCCAAAGGGGCGGTTTGAAATGGTGTTTCAAAGGCTCCCGGAACAGATGCAAAAATCCTACAGTCAGACAATGAATAAGACATGTAAAGTAAGAAAGACATGATACGAACACGTCCCAAAACAAGAGACCGAAGATAGTAGACACAATGCGGCCTTCGGAGTGGAACCTGTCATCCTGTTTTATGACTCTGTGCGCGAGCGGGTAGTTATGTCCTACATACCCCTTGAATCCTAAGCCATGATAATACTCTAGAGCAAATTGTTCGACAGATATTTCTTCCCCATTTTTGGCGAACCACAGTGTCTTCCCTTTCCAAGGTTGCAGATTCTGATTAATCTCATTGTCCTATAATCAGATACAACATTAAATGACACCGGACGTTGCTGCCGAATATAGCCTACATTTGCGTTTGGTTGAGTGGAAGACCTGGACATCGTGGACGGAGTTGCGGATTTAGATCGTCCAGTAAAAAAGGGAGTTGTTCCTTTTACGCAACCCGATTTGTCCAACTTTACAGAACTTGCATGGTTTTGTACACGGACGCCTTCAATGTAGATCTCACGGGCTTTCTTTAGCTGGCCATCGCACTTGTGGCGCTCACACATGGGTATATTGAGCTTTTTTTCCAGGCGTGTGAGTCGTCGTTCAAGTCTTGGCCTATAAACTGAGCAAAGAAAGTTGCAAGGGGAGGAGGAGGTCAGTGATGTTCGAACTCTCGAACTCGAACACCTGCCATACTTAGATGAGTAAAGCTGTCCCGCAGTCCATCTATCACC
The DNA here is from genome assembly GCA_003314275.1 of Chroogomphus rutilus. Lineage (NCBI taxonomy): Eukaryota > Fungi > Basidiomycota > Agaricomycetes > Boletales > Gomphidiaceae > Chroogomphus > Chroogomphus rutilus. The sequence goes on from QLPI01001191.1 coordinate 8,711, forward strand.
ACATCCATGGCCCTTTGCATGGTCTCTGGTGTCTTCTCTGAATGTGTCATTAATACCAGTGCCAGTCTATCATACCAAGCACTGCTCGGCATTAATATCTTGTGTGGTGGGTAAGGGGGGAAAAAAGGCATCACGAACCCTCTTTTCCCTTTCCTCCACTTCGTCTGCGCTAGCAGTGCTTCAAGGACTTCGATTTGTAAATCATACTCTTTCAGTATGCCGAGTGCTTCGCCCCCTTTGCACTATTAAAAGGTCAAGTAGTTGACGACTGAGTTCGAGAAGTACTCACGACGATTCTTGTTAATACATGCCCTAATTAAACAAAGACTCAGAACAAGACCGAGATTACGCAGGACAGACGTTACCGCAGTCAAATCGTTCGAGACCGGGGGAGCTCTCTTTGTCCTTGAGATCAACAAGTACTTTCCATCGGTCATAGACTGTGGACCAAATATCTCGTACAACCTGGGCTCCTTCAACGCGGCGGCTGCCAAATGTCGATGATTCCCTCTCTTTTGCAGCACCCTCTCCTTGAGTCTCCTTTGATGAGGGATAGAGTACAGCCTGATTCTGTCCAGAAAATGCTTCTTCGATGCGCGCCTCCAGTGAAAGGTATTCTTCATAATCTAAAAGAGCCTGACGAGATGGGAACACGCGATTGGTACGAACATAACTTGTATCAGCGTGGCGTCGTTTCCGGAAAGCGGTTAGAAGAGCAGGCAGAAGTAAAGATGAACTATGGTTTGTGCTGTGCATTACACTCAGTAAGAATGCTTTGGGAGGTATGAGGATACGCAACACCTGCGAAAAAATACAATGTTGAGACGATCAAAAAGCGCAAATATGTTATGGGATATTCTGATGCATCGACCTGTTCCTCGAAGGTTCAATCATGAAACAAGTACAAAAGTGAACGAATTGACCTAACGATTTTAAAACCAACTTTCGACCAACTATCGCCCCATTCTTCATTTTGGTATCTCTGGAAAACGTCAAAGAAGGCTGAAACATTGACTTCACTTTCCCTTTGGCATTCTCAGCCTTGTTACGCGGGGTTAACACGGGAAAGGACAATGTTTTCTGGTTGGAAACATTGGATATAATTGCGTCCGATAAGCTTATACGCTATTGTAGGTTGTATCAGCGCGCAAAATAGGGTGATGTCGTGGTTTTTGCTAACGTTCCGTCCAGTTCTGGTAACCTTCAATTGCTTTCCTATACATTTCAGCTCCTCATGGGTCAGACAATCAAGTAGCTCAGGAAGCGTAGCATTGGCATCGTCTTCAGCGATAACGTATGCTTCATGTTCTATACCATTCTGTGGGGTAGAGGGTATTGGGGATTCATATTCATCATTTGTCTGATCAGACTGTTCGAGAGGTCTTGAAGTGGAGCATGGTTCCCAGTCATCTTGTGTCAAATCGATTATGTCGAGTTCTTCATCTTTCACCTTCGATGGAACCTCGCGAACAATGCCACAAAGTTCGTCGATGACTTCAAATATTCGTTCTTTGCCGCCAATTTCAATTTTGTACCGTTTTTCTAGGTCTGCGACACTGTGCCACTTTCCACGTTTGCGTAGACAAAGACGAATAAGAAGATAACGGGCTGCATCTTATGGAAGACACCATTTGTGTCGAATCCACAAAGAGAGATATCAACTCACAACTCATTGCATTGATTTTCTGGAAGGAAGCCAGTTCTTCTGAAGAGAACAAATACTTTTCCTGTTCCATAACTATGTCATGGATACCTGTTGACCGCGATTGTTATCATTTACTACCAATGGGAAAATTAATTCAGTATTACTATGGAACACCTCTACATATAGAGAAGTGTGATGGGCTTCTTCTTTATATTCGTTATCTTCATCAACACTCTTGAAATGTTCCCATATTTGACAGCTGCTTTCTATGCGAGGAATAGACGGAGTGCTCATGACCGAACTTGTCAGAGATGTGGACGCGTTTGTGGTGCCCACAAGAGACAACATAATTCCACATAGATACTAACATGAAAATCAACCGTCAAAAGCCTCGTCTCAACCTTTCGTTCTCTTTCCTCAATTTTACGTTCTCTTCCCTGAGCTCTTTAAGGTCACCGACGTATTCGTCCATTAAAGACCGAAGGTCAGTCTGTTTGAAACCAGGATCGACATGGCTGAATGATGGATTACATGGATCACACACCTTCCAGCTACGTCCCATTCTTAACAAGTCTAGATGGAGGCCTTTGATGTCCTCCCTTGTTTCTTGGCGATACTCATACATTACATCCTTGACCACAGCCCTGAGCAGCTCCTGCGCGCCTCCTATCTCCGTAACATTGCTACCCTCTGCACGTGAAGATCGTAGAGGGGAAACTTGTAAAGCGATTGAGTGAACGTGAGGCTGTCCTCTCCCATTGCTGGTGGCCTTGGGATGGGAAGATGTCGATTGTATTTCAGCTTGATTTGTACCTTTGTAAGCGGCATAAACAGTGGGTTCATCCCCATCGTCGTATAGCTTCCCTTCTCGGTCCGAGTCTGCCCACCCAACGTGTTTGTCTCCAGTGTTAACACCACCGAGGGCACTTTTTTCATGCCCAGCTTCTATCCATGGTTCCATACCAGGAGCTTTAAATGCTACATTGAGTTTCTTTACAGCGTCTCTCCATATCAATGGGGTCTCCTCATCAACAGAAGGGAGATCAGGGGTGGGCGTCCGGGATACATAAATTGTATGTGTGCTGCAAGTAGGGCTGTTTTGTCGAGAAGAGGTCGACGCGCTGGAGGGGGACTGGAAAAGGAAATGAGCAGAGCACAGAGGCTTCACAGGTAACGGGCTAGTTTCACTCACTATTTGCTTAAAACTACTTAGTGATCCATCTTCTGACGCATTACTCATGAGCGAAGTAGATTTCCCGGATTGTGCGACCACATTGCCTGATGATGTGGTACTCGGTATACCGTTGTGTTCTATACCACCGGCAGGAGAAGTGAGAGTTGGTGCTTCCGAAGATGCGGTATGCGACACAGCGCTTGATCTTGAAGATGGCCGATCCTTTGCAGTAATCTTTTTTGCTGACCTAGTTTTACTGCCTATTGCTGTAACACCTGGAGCAGAAGGCGTTGGCCGCGACTCAGACAAGCGTGATTTGGATGCACTGCGCTGATTTTTCTCCACATCCTTTTTTACTTTTGTATGAGCACCACCTATTACGGTATCAATCTGTACTACGGAGAATGACGGTGTGTTACAATGTTTTCTTAAATCCAGAGGTGACACTCACTGTTGAGATTCTCCCCTCCGTCATCTGTTGCAACCACCTTTGAAGGTAAGGCTGAACGCTTTGATGCCTCGTCTTTGGTCCGTCGGTTCTCAACTGGAATAATTGGCTTGACTTTTGGCTTCATATTTGGACTTGAGGATGGAATGCGGTGAGCTGGGGACCTCGCGATAACACCAGAATTATTATTCAAATCGTACTGGGCAAGGGGAGCAGACAGAGAAGTAGGAAGCTTCGCCGTGGCCGTGGTAGGTTTCAATGCCGTGTTGAAGGAGGGGGATGATGAGGTCTTGATGCGTCGCTGCTTGCCAATACAGGCTTATTTGACTAGACGACAATGCGTATTTAGATGACTAACCTGAACGGAAAGTCCTATGATCCTTTGTCCACTGTCTTCACATACAGTTAAGGTACGATGATCGTGCTCCATGGCTCGTAAGTCTTGAATGATAATTTTGCCAGATTCCGTGCCTGCAGCGAGGGAGGTGCCATCACCAGTAAAAGTTAGGGATGTAAGGGGGACTTCGATTTGCAAGCTCTTGAAGAACCTTGAAATATCACGGATTTCAATTGTGATAATATATCTACGGTTACGAAAGAAACGACATACGGGCGATCCTTTTCCAAATCGACAAGCGCAATACAACCAGCATTGAAAGCTGCCGCTATTAAGCTCTTACTGAAAGGACTACAAGATATGGCCACGATATGTCCAATATTTGGTGTGTTGCCCGAAGTGCCCTTTTCTGAGAGTAGAATGGTTTTTAAGGGACCCGAAGGGCGAGTTGTATCGTATACAACAAGCGTCTTTCCAATACCCACCAAAAGACGTGTACGCATAAGCGGGAGAAACATGCAAATCATATGTTTTGAAGACGACCCGGGAGTAATCGGAATACCCTTTAATACAGTTAAAGAGTTGTGTGTTAAGCTGTGCACGCATAATGTCCCTGGCGCCGACGACGAGGCAAGCAAACTTGCATCGTTACACACCGATAGAGATGTCACGGGTGCTGAGTGACCTATAAGTGAGCCTGCAATTCGAGGCGTGCTAGATCCGATTGCCAATAGATGTATTGTTGATCCTTGTGCAAAAATGAGGGTCGACTTATCCTTCAAGGCGAGCACGGGTTGGAGTGGTGCCCCCTGTGGCGAGCTATATAATGATGTAAATGTTGAGGATATTGGTGAAAAGGACCGAATGCTATCAGAGCAAACAAGGTAGAGAGTGCTATTATCCGTGGACCAAACATGGGCTTTCGGCGTACCAAGCACAGGTGTCATCCGGAATTCGTTAGACGTAGCATGACGCTTCAAGCTGGACCCATCTATGATGGCAAGAGATTTCGTTGTGATAGTAGCCAGTGACATGGTACAACACGTCAATACTTGCAGCTGGTGTTCATGAAGGTCGTGTCTGAAGTTTTGCCGAAGTCAAAACGCGTTCAATATGTGATCACGTGACACAAAACTTGCTGTAAATCTTCACTTGGATAATATGTAGTGAAGATTCTGCTAGAAAGCTATCACCTTCTGCTCATTTAATATCCCCAAGTCCTCATCATTGACCTCTGTCACGCTTCTGATGTTTATGATCAGAACCAAGGTATCCGATACTATGGGAATAAAATGATAGAGCTCCTCAAGGATATATCATTACTAAAAGGATCTGAGAAGCAACGAGAGTGGGAGATGTTTTGCGTGATGTCCATTTCCAAGAAAATATTATCCAACTTTTCAGAGTATGTGTTGGAAATGAGGAACAGGTATAAGGAGAGTGAATCAGGTAGAAGCCACATAACACACTGGCAGGTTAAAACCGGATGTTCAACAATAGCAGGAATAGAAACCAAAATGACATACAAGGCGGATATCAGAAGCGAAAGATTAAGCGGGAGCAGGCCTGGAAGACGAGGCATCTTTGAGTGCCAACAATTGTTGCGACCGGAAGGCCTCATAGTGAATTTGAGCGGTAGTTTCGATCAAGTCTTGAAGGTGTGTTCTGCACCAATATTTAATCTTTCTGTTACTTTCCAAATGATAAATAAATCATACCTAGTCAAGAAGTTCCTCAGGTAGACGAATTCGCAATGTTTCTCGTCCTCGACGTTGATAACACCCCAGCGATTCTTCCTTCCGCGGACAGGCTTTCCGTCAATAATCACGTTGCGTTCCGAACCAACCACAGCAAATGGAATCATGTTCTATAAAGAAGTGTCAGTCGGAAACCGTTGTGGCGCAATGAATACACACCCTGATTTGTTCATTGAGTTGCACCTCCTCATCGTCATTCTCGTCAGTATCGAACGGATACAAACGAATATTGTGATACACGAGCTCCGCCCGGATCTGAAAATCTAATTCGTTATTTTGTTCAAGTGACGCTAACTGTACGAACTTTTAGCTTGAAGGATTCCCTTTCCTCCATAGTCAAAGAATCGGCCTTGGCAATGACGGGAACAACATTGACAACTTCACTAAGTTTTTTCATAACGATGACGTCGATTGGACGTAAGGAATGACCAGTGGGGTTGATGAAAAACAGAGCACAGTGGATACGTGTATCCTGGATGTAGCGATCGCGCTTCGCCGTGAGTTCCTTGCGAAGATATGCGCTGTGTTGGTCCTACGTTGTGTCAGCGTCATTTATGCCAAACAAGACAGTCTTAGACACCTTGATATATTTCACAATGGGGTCCCAACTAAGAAAAAGCAGATAAGAATTGACGCGATGAAAAAAAATCAACGATTCCGACCAGTTTTCATTGTTAACCTGGTCTCCATAGCCAGGGGTGTCCACAATGTTCAATCTCAGTTTAACACCATTCTCGACAATGACTAGAAAGTGAGGTACAGCAAAATCATAGAACATGCATGGAATAGTAAGTACCATGCGAGACTGCCTGGATTTCTGTAGTCTGCCTAACAGGCTCATCACTCTCCAAACGACCCTTGGAATCAATTAAGTGGGAAGCAAAAATGGTGTTGATAAGCGTTGATTTTCCCAGACCAGTTTGCCCTAAAGAGATGTTACAAGGGCAACGAACCATCAGGTATGAATCACTCACCGACGACGATAACGTTGAACTGAAAACCGCGTTTCAAAAGCTTGTGCTCGATTTGACGGGTGATTGAATCAAACCCAACATAAGAGGCGGCACGGATTTCTTCTCCGGTGGTGGACATGGGTGTTTGCTGTGAAGAGTAAAGGAGAAAAGTGGAGGACCCCCGAGTAGCGCCAGCTAGCGCCTCGTTTGATGCTTCTTTGGGATATGGTCTACATATGTCCACAAGGAGGTTTTTTGAATTTCGTTCTTGAGCTTACGTTAAATTTGGCATGGATCGACCTCGCCAGTTCACAAACGTTGATCTCAAACCTCGTAAATACCATGGATATGCTGTAGTTCTCTTCATATTAGGAACGCTGCTCCCCCCTCTTGGTACGGCCCACAACCCTACAAGCTGCCACTCTACTGACAGTCATTCCTGAAGCTGTGGCAGCACGATTTGGAATAGGGAAGGATTTCTATCTGAATCTCGTACTTACACTATGCGGATACATACCCGGTGGGTCTACTTGTCCTCCTGTTCTGGTCCTGGCCTCTGATATCAAGCAGGCCATGTCCACAATTTTTACATACAGGTTTGCCTGCCTTACCTGGTTCGGTGCTAGATGACTAATATAGTACCGAAGAATATACGAAATAATAAAAACCATCGTAGAACACCGAAATGGGTAGCCCGTTATGGCTTAGTGGACACTGGCGAAATTGAGCGAAAGAAGAGGAAGTCGCAATGGGCGACACGTTACTCGGAGCGACTGCCTAATTCCACTCTGGAAGGGAGAGAAGTTGACGAGGGCCAAAATCCTGATAGGTCCTCTGAAGTTGTACATGAGGATGGACCTAGGTCCCAGACACGCCCGGCAGGATTGTGGAACGAGGAAGAAGAATCATTTTACGCAGGCGGATCGTCCATCAGCTTGAAGAGTACCGGATCCGCGGGTCGCTGGCGCTATCCTGCCAACTTTGAGGATACGGAGCCACAGTTAGGAGGCAAGAAGAAGAAAGTGAAGAAGGATCGGTGGGCAAGGACAGAGGATGCACACATGGGAGTTGGGATCGATGACGGTTCACACAAGAGGAAGAAAGTGAAGAAGAATAGCAGGAAGACGGAGGAGAGCAGCGGAGACTTCATTAATCCGAGACGGGGAAGCTATGATTCCTCGACTGTGGAAGGCCCGGAGGACCCAACAGGACGACACGGTCCTCCGCGCGATGAGCCAGCAGCTATCAATGGAATTGGAACCGCAGGGGAACATGGAGACGAGCTTGATCATCAATTTTAAGGTATGATGGCTATGCGTTGTACTTGTAGCGATATCTCCTTTATAAGCTATTGGCATACTTCTATTTGCATCAGCATGGAATATAGATAATTGGTGGTGACGCATCCCATGCAGTGTCACCACGGGCACGACAATATGGCGAAGGTAGAGGTTTGAGCTGAGATAATAATTGGCTGCCAAAGCGTATTAGTGCAAAGTGCTACTTTGAATCTCAATAAAGCTTGTACATAGGATAGCAACAAGAACCTTCTTGCTGACCACTGCAGGTCTGATCATCAAGTATCACCAGGCATGTATCTCAGTTCCATCATCTGAGCATCTACTTACTCGCCATAATATCGCAGAGTGAACAGTCTAATGAACCGTGACCTTGAGAAAATGCCGACACTCTGCACCATATATAGCTGGGAATAGTGAACCTCCTCGGGCGTGGAACGAAGGATAACGACTGCTATATTGATATAGGCGAAGAACCATGTGGCTTAGCTGATGCCTCACATGCAACGAAACCCAACATCTAAAGGGTTTCAGATTATCTTTCCCATGCTCGTGCTTCTTTATATATAGTACTTGTCGGCTGGTACGAGGCTGGTCTCGGCCCTTCTTGTACGACGATGCTCTTCTACCTCCTCACGCTCTTGCCTTTAGCACGTCTGGCATCTGGACTGAACGGAAGGACACTCGGGCTCCTACCTCGAGCTACTAGACCGCCAATCGTGGATTTTCAGGTCGCACAACCGCCTCCTCTACCAGCTGATGCTAAGCAGTGTACCATACAGCTCTTGGAGTGAGTCTTTTCACTATAAGGTGCCATGAGAGTGTTTGATAACACCCACATAGACGCACCTTTGGCAACTCGTTTTTCCAGTTAGTCACATTTCATCTTATCAGTGTTTATCTCATTGATTATGCACCAGTCCCGAAGTTATACAATATACGTGCGTTGTACGCCACTCTCGGACCCATATTTATATTCACTTCCTACCAGCCCACCCACTGATTGCGGTACTCCAGGAACATGGGCGGGCGTGAGCCTCAATTGGACAGCTACTTCGAATGGTGTACGCCTCTCTTAGTATTTTTTACTCCTCTCACCTTGAAATTCCCTTAATTCCAGACCCAATTCGACAGGCTCAGTGCCATCTCGTTCCATAATGTAGAAAGTAAGATGATAATGCACTATTTTTCTCTGTATCAGCGAGTTAATTTTACGAGTTTGGCGCACCTCGACCCCTGAGCCGTCGCCAAATGGCATCATCTGGACCTACCTGAAGGACGTATCTCGATATATTCCTCTCTTCGCCAAAGCGGGGACTCTCATCCTTGACCTGAACAATATTGTCGACCCAAATCTCGGATTGACCGGAGAATACGATGGTTGTGGTTTTCTTAGATCGTCTTGGCAGCATTTTTGACATTCATTTCCTGCAGTTCGCCTTAGCGCAACGTTTTTTGCCTCTGACGAAACTCACCCTCCTGCCAAAAAGGCCGATGCGATCATTCCTATCTCGAACCTATCTCCCAATATGGCGAATTATGTATCAGTCCCACCGGCTTTTTCCGTCAGCATGACTTTCACTCACTTTCAGTCCATGCGCTGACACGTGTATTATCTGTAGCTCAATCAAACATTCCCCATAAACACCGTGCAAGCATTCGCGGAATTGTATGCCAGTGGGAATGGGGACGAAGAATTCTGGGTATTAACCCCAAAGTTCTCAACTACCTTATGATCCATTAACATGATAATCAGTACTTCAACGTTGCGGACCAGTTTTTCAACGACTTTCCTGCCGGGTTTACACTCCCAAGGGGCCCGTTTCGTGAGGTTCGTCTTCTTGTCGATGGTCAACTCGCTGGAGTGGCTTATCCGTACCCGGTCTTCTTCACTGGTATGACATATGTCCTGTCTCCAATTATCCTTTAGATGACCTGCTGCTATAGGTGCAATTGTTCCACCTGCATGGCGGTGCGTATATCACCATTTGGACTTTTTTATCACTAAGCTGTTCTAGGCCCATCACCTCGTACGGCGCGCTAGATCTACCGACCTATTATATAGATCTAACACCATTCGTACCAATTCTTGCAAACGGGCAACCTCATAACCTGACCCTTGACGTTGTTTCCGGGGAAACCAATCACACGATCAACGATAATTGGTAAGATTCAATTGTTCAAAGTTGTCGCAAGCTGCTTCTTGATATTTGCAATGTCAGGTTCGTGTCAGGAAATGTTCAGGTATGTACCTCGTTCTCGTCATTTGTTTATACAGCTGACTCACTTCAGGTGGTCACTGATCCCTCTGGGAAACAAACGACGGGGAAAATAACTCGTTATGACGTGTCTCCATTCGGTGTCTCTTCTTCTAGCGCATCCCAAGCCAGCAATGGGGACATCAACATTACCGTTACCGCCTCTCGCTCTTTGAGAATTGAAGCTGATGTCAAGAGTGGTAGTGGGCGCACAACGCACGTTGTTTGGGACCAGGAACTTGCTTATTCAAACACTCAATTTTACCTTAACAACTTGAATGATCAGAATGTTGTGCAGTCGAGCACAGGCACATCCTCTTCTCAACATGATGGCAAAACAGTAGTTCAAGACAACTTTAACTTCCCAATGGAAATCGACTTTACCACTGTATCGAATGGATGTCCGTCCCTTTTTTTATTGTGAATGTTACAAACTACTCACCATAGATCAGTCATAAGCTTCTTCGACCACTCCTACAACCGAGTCTTGTTGCCCAGTCCCCTGATCACCGGGACTAACATTGTAGAGCGCCAGCTCGCCAGTTGCGTCGTCCGATCATTCACTATATCTTCTAATGACGTTTTCTTTCGCTAGATGGGTCGCTTCTTACATTTCCAAACGGAACTCGAACTGGGGAAGGCTCGAACAACAACACGTTTAGTTATTCAGATTTGGCTGGAAATACCTTCACTCGCAGAGTAAACGCCTCTGATAACGTGATTCTCCTTGATCAGCAAGGCGGTACTCTTTCTGCTGTACAGGAGGGCGCGTCCACACAAAACACTCCGGACAAACTGGCAGGTTGGGCAGCAAGGTTACCCGGAGGCAAGCATGACATCAACACTCCATAGCATACCAATTGTTGCCTCTACAATCTGTATTCTATATCGTTTGCTCGGTAGGAGTTAACATTAGGCTATTTAAATTATAGCACTGCCGTGTTGAACGGCTGAATGGGTGAAAGACAATGCCAAACGGCCAAATTATCAAGAAAAGAAAAGAAAAGAAAAGAGAGACCTCTAGAACAAACCAACAACCTTTCCGGTTTCATCTAATCCAACTTCCCAGAATCCAGGCCTATATTGCGTTAGAAAATAATTTCAGGAAGAGAAAAGGAGATGCTGACCTGGTGCCAAGCCCAGGCATAGTCTGCATGTCGCCTAATAATGGGTACAAAAATCCAGCCCCGGCAGACAACCTCACAGCACGAATAGGTATAGTGAAACCTAGCCAGCCATCATGAAAAGTCATAAATAATGTAGAGGTCATCAGAGCTTACCCGTCGGAGCACCCTTCAGGTTGGGATCATGACTGAAGCTGTATTGCGTTTTGGCCACGCAGACTGTAAAGGGGGTATGAGTAAAGCGCTACAAATTCGAAAACAACGCAGGAAGTGGCTCCTTACTAGGTAGTCCGCTGAATCCCTGGCGCGTATATGTATCAATCTGCTTGCGAGCCAGCTCACTCAGCTCAATGCCATCTGCGCGGTAAATTTCTCTCGCGATAGTGGTGATTTTCTCTTCAATGGAAGCATCGAGATCGTATAAGAACTTGAAATTCGACGGTCCTTCGCACGTGGCAATAACTGCTTTGGCCAAATCGAGGGCACCTGCACCACCTTCCGCCCAGTGATTACTAACTACAGCAGCGTCTGCGCCAGCGGCGAGAGCTTCCTCTTTCAGAAGGTCCAATTCAGCGGGAGAGTCCGTGCTATCCCCACGTTTATAGTTAACGCAACGAAGCACAAATTTACCAATGCAGAATAAAAATACGCTACTTACGAGAACCGGTTTATGGCCACAATAACCTTGACGCCAAACTTGCGCGAGTTTTCGATGTGTCTAGTCAAATTTTTGATTCCCTCTTTGAGAGTGACAAGGTCTTCCTTGACATAGCTCGAATCGAGTGGTTTTCCCGGCGTAACTTCCGGTGCGCCTCCGTGCATTTTGAGCGCACGAGTTGTGGCAACGATCACGGTAGCGTCAGGTTTGAGACCACTAACGCGACACTTAATGTTGCAGAATTTTTCCATACCCATGTCGGCGCCGAAACCACACTCGGTCAAGACATATCCTTCACTCTCTGGAGACTCTCCTTCCTCTGTCCCAGCGAGCTTTAATGCCACACGGTCTGCCAGGATGGAAGAATTTCCGTGAGCAATGTTTGCAAACGGCCCTGCGTGGACGAAAACGGGGGTTCCCTAAGTCAACGTAGCCACATGTTATTGATGATCTCGTCGGAAGGATTGGTCATACATACCTCAAGTGTTTGCATCAAGTTGGGTTTGACAGCATCTTTCATGAGGACAGTTAATGCGCCACCTACACCGATATCATCTGCAGTGATTGGATCGCCTTGCTTACTCGTCGCGACGACCATTGCGCCAAGGCTGCGCAACGACGAGTCTCATGTTTAACAGTGCACAATAACCGGTTTCTTCAGTAACTTACCGCTCCCTCATATCAAACAAACCGTTGCTTAGAGCTAGAACGGCCATACACTCGCTGGCGACCGAAATGTCGAAACCTGTCTCGCGATCATGACCCTTCTCTGTCGAGTTCTGTCCGATAGTGATTTTCCGCAAAAACCGGTCATTGACGTCAAGTACACGATTCCAGGTGATTGTTTCAGGATCGACGTCAAGCCGAGCGAAACGTTTGATTTCTTCTGGTGTCAAGTCATTGGGGTTGGTCTTTGTGATACCCAGCTTCTGCAAGCGTTTCAACATCAGCGGTGCAAAGGTACGAACGCCCTTCTTGGCGGGAACAAGACGAGTGTACAGAGCCTGGGAAATTGTGAGTACTGGGTTGATTAAGTGAAGGATGGAAATAATACCTTGTCCGTTTGTGTAGCTTCGTGGAACATCCTAGCATCCAACGCCGCCGCTTCAAATCCTTTTCAGTCCACAATTTGCACACGAAATGTCATAAGTTACCAAGCAAGTTGTTCGCGGCAGTAACGGCATGGATATCACCCGTAAGATGTAAGTTGAACTAAAACATGTTCGAATTGAGTTGATCGTATGGAAGAATGCGTCGTATGAGAACACACTTCGTCCATCGGGATGACCTGGCTATAACCGCCTCCTGCGGCACCACCCTTGATACCGAAGGTAGGGCCCTGACTGGGCTGTCTCACACAAGCGAACGCCGGTCGACCTAGATGGGCACCAAGGGCCTGGGCCAAACCAATAGTTGTAGTCGACTTGCCCTCTCCAAGTGGGGTCGGGGTAATTCTGAGTATAGATCAGATGGAACTTGACGAAATAAACTGAATGCCACTTACCCAGAAATCACAATATATTTGCCGTTCTTACGGTGTGCTAGTCGTTCCAGGACACTGAGCTCTATCTTTGCTTTGTATTTACCGTAATTCTCGAGCTCGTCTGGATGCAGGCCCAATTCTGCAGCGAGATCAGCAACAGGCTTTGGAGTCTGAGCCTGAGCGATTTCAATATCGCTACCATCCGAAAGACTAGGGTGAGCAATATACGGCAAGCACAAGCCCAGTCATACCTCGGAACTTTTGCAAGTATGTCAAGTTTGAGTGGTTTAATACTCCGTTGACGAGATTTCTCAAAATGAAATTCTGCGCTCTTCAATGTATTGACCATAAGCATAGCAACAGTCATCGGGCCCACGCCACCAGGGACCGGGGTAATGTGCGAAGCTACTGAAACAGCGGACGCGAAATCAACATCTCCGACGAGGCGTTGACCCGTCTTTTTGGTGGCGTCTGGGGTAGGGGATTGAATTGAAGGAGCTGGTACCAAGAAATCTCCTTACCTGGGATATAGTTGGTTCCAACATCGATAACGACGGCACCAGGTTTAAGCCAATCACCCTTGACCCATTCTGGCTTTCCTATGGCAGAAACCACGATATCTGCACCTTTGATCTATGGGAGGGGTATTGAAGCTAACAAGCTACGAGGAACTGAGAGTAACTAACGATGCTCGGAATGTCTTTGGTGCGACTATGGCATTGAGTTACGGTCGCATCGCGCTTACGAAGCATTGCAGCAACAGGACTGCCAACGATATCGCTACGGCCCAAGACGACTGCATTCGAACCTGAGATAGGGACCCCTGTGGATTCTATCAGTCGAATAGCACCTGCTGGGGTACATGGGTTGAAAAGGGGAGCTGAAGCTCTCGAGGAAAGATGGCCAATGTTGTAAGCGTGGAAACTGGTGCAGAATTATATCCAGAAATAGCTATTGAGTTGTGAGTTAAATACGGACCCATCGACGTCCTTTTCAGGACTGACAGCTTCAGTCACGGTCCTTTCCTCCGACGCGGAGATATGGGGGCCCAATGGCAATTGGACCAATATACCACTGACAGATTGGTCCCCATTCAGCGTTTTCACGATGTTCACTACCTCCTCAACCGAAGCTTTCGCAGGAAGTGTTACGTGTCTGAATTTTATGCCAATCTCTTCTGCGGCCTTGGCTTTCATGCGCACATAGACCGAAGAGTCAGGACGTGCGCCTGCTTGTATGATAGCAAGCTGTGGTTCGAACCGAGGATACTGCGACTTGAACAACGTGATGCGCTGCTTTACATCCTCACGCACAGACCTAGAGTGCCATATTAGAGCTGGAAAGATGCACAGAAGAGAAATTGAACTTTGCTATGGCGGTGCCGTCTATGATCTTAGCAGTTGACATTACGCAGAATGGGCGGCGTAACGAAAGATAGGAGACGTGAGATATTACCCCGCACACTAATGAAGACCGGACTAGCATGGCATTATGTAATCTATGGAGATCCAGGACATCCGCCATGGCCCCCAGCCCTGTCGGATTACAGAAATAAACGGTCCATCAGTACGCGCTGGGGACATCGCCCTCTGTATAAAGTAACGATCTACCGTCTCACCGATTCGGTTCACTACCCACATCGGACTCGACGCTGAGAACCAGGTTTACTTCTTGCACTCAGGCTAGCTGAGGGAGAGGAGTACGATAAATTATGCACGGAGACATTTATGTTTGTAGCTCTTCGTAACATATGTACAGCTATTGCTACGAAAGGCCGGCCGGTAACTTGGAGCGTGCGAAAGTCATACGCTATTGAGAATAGTTAGAACGACGGTTTCGCTGTGCAAGGCTTTCACCTCAGGGCATCACAATCCTGGGGTAATGGACATGGACACACCCCTGTCAGTAGTGTTGGACATAAGATACATTTGTTTTTTCTTCATTGTTTTATTTCTCTCATTCTTCTATTTATCGTTGTCTCAATCACTGCGCATTTCCTATTGTAATATTCCACAATCTCGTAGTATAAAGAGCAGTAGACAGTTTGTCTCCCCTCAGTCGCATTACCAACGACTGAGGTGAGACATTTAATTTTTCTAACTTAGATACACTGTACTGATGCGTCTGTAGATAATTGTTTAGGTATTAATAAATTGAGTCGCATTACCAACGACTGAGATAATTGTTTAGATTTCTAGAAGTAGTTGTAACGATTGCTATGCACCGAAAAGCTGAGGCCTGAGAATGTAGTAATCCACCCGAAGCTTACGTAACTTTTCCTCATACAAGTCACGTGCCTTAACGCGAGCCATGGCAGCAAGCAACTCGCCACGCCCTCCTTCTCCTTCAGATTCCGATTCGGATAGGGAACCCAATTCGCATGGTGCAAGAGTCTTCTGGGGTAACCTCAAAACACCCGAAAAATC
>QLPI01001196.1:0-10668 GCA_003314275.1 Chroogomphus rutilus
TATTAGACTTCCTCTTTCTGTAACCTATTGCGACTTGAGTTGCTTTAATTATCCCTTCAAATTCTTGGTAAACCCACCTTGCATGCTTGATCATATCAGCATCCATTTCATAGTTACCCCTTTATTTTATTCTCCTTTGGAATTCTTGATCCAGTACTGCTAATTCGGTTATCACTGAATATATAGACATGTCTACTAGATCTTCCGTCAGGACAATCTTAGTCCACCCATCCGTCTGTCACATCACTAGATCCCTTGGTCGGCAATATTCGGTCACAACTTGCTCACCTGCTATAATCTGTTGATTAACAGGGTATTAGGCAGTATTATGTTCCGTCACGCCACTAACGCCTTTAGCTGCATCCCAATGGCCTTGGTCCAGTCGGCACTTGCCACTGCTCCAAAAGCCTCACCCAGGATCCTGTTCCATCGCTGGAAGCTCTGCCAATAGCCCTAGTCAATGCAACTGCCTTGTGCACGCTTGTATACCAGAACGGCTGGCAAGTTTTTTAGCAGGGACCTCTTGGTCAGCGGTGCCATTCGGCACGTACGGCCAAGGTCTCTTCCATCCATCCCCATCTGTTCTTGTTTCATCTGCTCCATATATTCACATTAATATGCTCTTACCACTCTTTTTTGTTCCCTCAGCTTGAGGACAGCACTCTTAGTAGACGATGGGACGTCTACCTAAAAGGGGGGGGTGGCAACTAGCTAGATACACTTCAAACTATGCAATCTCCCCTCCTAAAGACATCCCTCTCCCGAAAACCCCTTTCCATTTACCACTCTCCATTTTCCATCCCGACCTTAATTCCTATCCATCCTGACCCTCCATCATCCCGACACACTATTCCCGACCTTACAATCACACCCATTCCTCTCAGTCCATCTGCCACCCTCTCCTTCCCTCCGTTTATCATGACCGAATCTGCCGAACACCTCAGCCCGTTTCACTTGTTCCTTTCTCCTCATAAGCTTTTATTTCTTTCCTTATTCTTTCAGTCAAAAAATAAATATGTATATATATGTATATATAAAGCAAAATATTTGAGACTATTTCATAGTCTCACTCTCCTGACTCATGTCATCATCCTCATCCTCCCTCTGTTTTCCCTTCCCTTTATCCTTTCCCTTTTCTTTTCCTCCCTCCTTATCCACCTCTCCATCCTCATCATCCTTCAATTCATCCTCTTCCCTTCCTGACTCTCCCGCATCCTTGGAACCTCCCGGATCCCTCTCTGCCATAAGGAGCAGGATGCTTACCATCCTCTCCTGACCCCTTAGGAGCGCCACCAGCAGCTCCACCACCCACCTGCCTTCCGACATTTTTGCCTGTGGGACTTGGACCACAGGTGTCCTCCCGCTCAGCTGCATGGTACAGGCCTGCCTCAGCCTCTTCCTTGGTGGCTCCTCCACTTCCTCAACCTCCTCCTCACTGGGATCCTCTCCCTTGCTCTCCATTCCCATCTCCTCCTCCTCCTCCTCCTCCTCCTCCTCCTCATCATCATTGTCCTGGATGATTGGGTGACTCTTGGCCCTCTTAGCCCTTGGTGCAGCCAAGCTGCACTTAACCTTCTGACCGTTGCATTTTCGGCATGTGGCCCCCGGTCCCGGGACCCTACACTCGTGACTCTGCTTCTTGCATTCCTTGCAAGGAGGACAGAGGGTTGGAGACCACTTTTCAGGGGTCTTTTTGCGCTATTTTAAAAGAAATCAATAAAGAACACAAAAAAAAATCACTACCACTCGCCTTGGCCCCTCCCGGCCATTCACTCCTTCCTCTTCTCTTAGTCCAGGACCCTGTGCTTGACCCTGCCTCCATGCTTCTCCCTCTCTTCTGCACTGGAGCCTTTGGAACTCCTGAAACTTTGGGAGCCCTTGTAAGGGCAACCCTTCAGCATCCACTGGAGGTATCTTACAGGAGAGCTAAGCAGGGGGAATCCAAAGTCTTTTAATTATGACTACCTAAGTACATGTGAGGCTCTTACCTAAGCAGGGGGAATCCAAAGAGGAAAGTCTAAGGATCCTGCTGCTGGTGAGCCATTCTTATACCCTTTATGTAAGTGGTCTGTGCACTAGCTTACAAATCAATACATCGGAGATTGTAGAGCCAATGTCCTGGTACTAATTCCGAGGCTCAGGTGCTTATTCAGGGTTCCAGTTCTCGTGCTAAATCCCTTCCGAGTCTCTGTTCGGTGATCCCCTGGTTCTGATCTCTTGACTTCAGAGTTTGAAGCAGAGTTTGAGATAAGACTCAGACCTGGGTCAGGTTCTGACCCTTGGTCTGGTTTTAGCCTCAGAGTTGGTCGGAGTTTTGAAATAGGATTTTGGACTTGTTTCGGATTCGAAGAGGGTCATCCCCTGACATCACCCCCCCTTCTAGAGTGCTGCATCCTCGTGGCATGGAACGATAGGGATTCAAAGGCTGTTGCTCAGATTCTCCGAGGTGCTCCGGGGTGTTGTAAGTAGAACTCTTGTATTTTGGCAGGTGCATTCATGTCCTTGTATTCTCCTCATATCCATACCCCTGCCATTTGACTAGAAAGTAGAGTCCTCCCTGCATTAAACGACTATCCAACACCTTTTCTACCTCATAATGTTCCTATCCATCTATTAACTCCAGCGGTGGAGGTGGTTCTGACTTTCGTCCTGGAATTGGATCTTTGGGGGCTGGGAGGAGCTTGACCACATTGAAGACTGGGTGGAGCTGGGATAGGGATTGTGGAAGTTGGAGTCTGTAGGCATGTCTCCCCACTTTTCGTAGAATTGTGTAGGGTCCCAAGTATCGGTGACTCAGTTTCCGTGAGGGCCATTTTGTCCGAATGTCCGAGGCATCTAGGAACACTTGGTCTCTGACTTGGTACTCTGGTGCCGGAGTTCGGCATTGGTTGTAATACCGTGCCACATCATCCTTTGCTTTTGCCAATGCCGACTTTGCCTCCTCTAATGACTGTTCCATTCGGTCTTTGAACTCATTACTGTCTCCATCTGTGACTTTGGCTATTGCGGTTCGAAGCCCATCTGCGGGTGTCATCCCGTGTCTAACATAAAGGGAGTTTGCTGTGTGGCAGAGTGTGCATGATTATTGTACTGGAATTCTGCCATTGGTAGGAGTTCATCCCAGTCATCCTGTCGCTCATTGATAAAGACTCAGAGATATTGCTCTAGCTCTTGGTTGACATGTTCCATTTGCCCGTCTCCTTGTAGGTGGTAAGCTGTCGTTATTGCAAGCTTGATCCCTAGGAGTCGGTAGAGTTTGCGAGTGAACTCTGAGACAAATTGAGGGCCTCGGTCCGAAACTACCTGCTTTGGGAGTCCATGTAGTTTCCACACATGTGTTAGATAGAGTCGTGCGGCCCCCAGTGCCGTGATAGTAGTATGTGTGGGGAGGAAGTGGGCCCTTTTGCTTATCAAATCGACTACATTCATGACTGCGTCGTATCCATGGGCATCGGGTAGCTCCACTATGAAGTCTACGCTGATAGTGTCCCATCGAGCCTCTGGGATAGGAAGCGGCTCTAGCTCTCCAATTGGGGGTTGCCTTCGGATTTTGGTCCATATGCAGGAGTTGCAGGTTTTCACATATTGTCTCACATATCGTGACATCTGGGGCCACCAGTAATTCCTGGAGATCAACTCTAATGTTTTCTACCTTCCTGCGTGCCCAGCCACTCGTGTATTGTGGTGCTGAGAAACAATGTGCCTCCGAAGGTCCGGATCTTTCGGGACGTAGATTCTTCCTCGGAATTGGAGGAGGCCATCCCGTACCATCCATTCTGCAGATCGTAGGATTTGGCATGCCCCCGTCGGAGCTCCATGATGGCTTTGGCTACTGGGTCCTCCAGGCCCAAGGTCCGAAGCTTCGTTTGTATGTCAAGGAGGATGTCTCTCTCTTCCCCGACTGCTGTGATTCCTTCCAGAGCTCAGATCATGAACAGTTCTGGCCGGAGGAGGGTCACATTTTCATTGTCCTCCGATCCCGACCCGTGGTCCGATCTTCTGGAGAGTGCATCCGCCTTGCCCATACTTCGGCCCAGTCAGTGATGGAGCATGAAGTCAAAGCGGGAGAGGAAGAGGGACCATTGGGCCTGCCTTTGGTTGAGCTTTTTAGAAGTTTGGAAGTACTCCAGATTTTTATGGTCCATCCAGACTTCGAACTGGAGCTGGGTCCCTTCTAGGAAGTGCTGCCATTCCTCCAGGGCTTGGATTATGGCCAGCATTTCCTTGTCATGGATTTAATAGTTTCTCTCTACTGGGTTTAGGCTTTTGGAGAAGAAGGCAATCAGATGCCACATTCCATCCTCCGATGACTGTTGCGAGATGGTGGCTCCTGTAGCGAAGTCCGAGGCATCTGCTTCTACTCTGTACATCCACGAGTCATCCAGGAAGGTTAGTATTGGAGCCGAGGTAATGAGTTCCTTCAACTTCCCAAGTGCTGCTTCCTCCTTCTCTCCCCATCTCCACTGTTCCCCTTTCTTTGTGAGATCAAAGAGCGGTCAGGCATGGAGGGAGAAGTCTTTGATGAAGTATCGGTAGAAATTGGCAAATCCGAGGAATGACTGGACCTCCTTTCGGTTCTCCGGAGTCGGCCACTCTGTTACTCCTTGGACCTTGACCGGGTCCATTTCTACCTTCCCCTCCGATATAATGAGTCCTAGATATTCGATCCGTGTTCTTTCAAACTCGCACTTCTCCTTCTGAAGGTAGAGCTTTTGTTCTTGGAGGTGTTCTAACACCTGGCGTGTGATCCTTCGGTGTTCTGCCAAGGTTCGAGAGTAGATGAGGATGTCATCAATGTATACGCAGACAAGTCCTTCCAAGATGAGGTCTTGGAAGATGTCATTCATCATCGTCTGAAAGGTGGCCGGACTGTTTGTTAGTCCAAAGAACATTACGAGCGGTTCGAACAGTCCTCAGTTTGTCCAAAAGGCAGCTTTCCACTCGTCTCCTTCCTTTATTTGGACATTGTTATATCCAAATCGGACATCCAATTTTGTAAAATACTTGGCTCCTCTGAGTTGATTCACTAGCTCTGGAATAAGGGGGAGCGGGTATCGGTTCTTTACCGTCATCGCATTCAGCTTTTGGTAGTCCTGGATGAGTCTGAGGGATTCCTCTTTCTTTTTAATGAAGAAGACTGGAGATGCCATCGGAGACTTGGAAGGTCGGATGCATCCTGTCCGAAGGTTCTCCTGAATGAAGATGTCTAGCTCAGCTTGTTCCAACAGGGACATGGGGTACACCTTGCAGTTAACCGGACTAGCCCCTAGTTCCAGTTCAATGGCATGATCCCAAACCTTTCTATCGGGGAGCTCGTCGAAGGACTCCTTGGCAAAGACACTCTCAAATTCTCGGAGGTACTCCAGGATCTCCGTTTCCACTTGGATATTTTTGTAGTGGGCCTCTGCTAACCTCTGGGAGGTAGTCTGCATGGTTCGGACATGTTCTTCCTCTTGCGAGAGCATCACGCACATCACCCTATCCCCATGCTCTAGGTCATCCAGCGGGTCTTTCTCCTCCTCACTCTTCTCATTTGCCTCCTCATGACCTTCTTCCTCCCAGAGTTTTGGAAACGGGCCGGTCCGACATTCACAGATCTGGTTTTTCAGCACTTGTTCCCTTTTGCATTCATCCCGCACCTCCGCTCAGCATTGGTGACATTTCACTGGACACCGACTCATGCTAACCTTCCGAGTCTGCCAGTTGATCTCGGGGTTATGCTCCTCTAACCAGGTAAAGCCCAGGATAAGGTCCTGTTTCCCTAAGCTGGTGACTGCAAATGAGGTACGCTCCATGTGTCCATCTACTTGGAGGACCACATCAACGATCTCTCTGATGACCCCGGCTTCGTTCGGTGATCCGTCCACATTGTAAACCGGGATGGGCCTCTGGAGTTTCTGAGTGGTGAGTTGGTGTTTCTCTACATAGCCTTTGTCCATGAACTGTCCCGTGGACCCACAATCTATAAGAGTGGGTCCTGACTTGACTTCTGCTGTGTCTGTTGTTTGAATCTCGACCTTGATGACCAGGGATTTCGGACTTGGGGTGGTAGCGATCACGTATTTCTTCGGAAGTCGCTTCTCCCATTTTCGGAGTCGTGTCCGAGACTGTTTCGGTGGAGTCTCTGATTTTTGTGTGTCTTTAGGTGGTTGCTCTTCTGAGAGGGAACATGTAGAGATCACGTCACTTTTTTCCTCTAAGCATGAGAACCTATTATGTACAGGCAGCGGGGGCACACAATTCACCCACTGCCAGCCCCAAAATCCTCTTCTTCTCCTTTCTCTTCCCATCCTTCGGTCACTTCTGGGTCTTCCGGTACTTCCATCGGTGTTTTTTCTGATATTCCTACAAGGTTCAGAAGCTCTGGAATTAATTCCAGCTTTTCTTCCATACTTATTGTTTGGATGTCAAACAATAATGGACAGTCCCGTGCGTAGTGCCCAGGTTTTCGGCATCAGTGGCAGACTCCAAGGGTGGAACCCTTAGCTTGGGTCCAATCTACCTCTATTGGGGTCGGAGCTTCTCTCTGTGTAATGGGAGATGGTGCGGGGGCTCGTCGGGGTGGTTTGTTAAGGTCCGAGTTCACGTCAGGTCCGAGCTGATGTAAGTCGGTCCGAGTCATGTGTTCGGAGTCTTAAGGACTTGGCTTCAACTTGTATGTTGCGTCCTCCTCAATCGTCAGTCCTTTATTTCGGAGGTTCGGAGAAGATAAGTTTCGGAGTTCAGAGAGTGAGTGGGAATACTAAGTCGATATTCGAACTAAGGTATAGTACAGAAGTCTGGAGGTATTTATACATGCGATCCTTATTGTAACTAATTAGGAATGGTCAAGAGAACAATAAGATGAACGAAAACGGAGTACAAGAGAAATATACATCTGGTGTTACAATAAGACTATTGTTCGATGAGAAAGGAAGATGTCCAAGGTCTGAGGTCAACGATGCTGGTCGGACTCGGAGGTGGCAATGTAGGTTCAGACTTGGTTCAGAGTAGGGTGCTTTCGTAGTGCCCTATGTCGGATGTCCGGGATGTCGGAGTTATATCATGGATATAACAGTGCCCCCCTGTTAGGACCGAGCCTCGAGGTCCTGGCACTTGATGACGGTGGAGGTTACCGTGGGAAGATTATGTGATTAGGCGTCGAAAAAAGGTATAAAAGGAGGACCCTTTTCCATAGTAGTAGCCCAACCATGTCATCTCTCAACACCCTTAACCTTGACGACAAAGTTACCTTGATGGAGCAGATGCGAGCAACTTCGGAGAAGCTCGAAAAGATCCGAGCAGAGAAGAAAAGGAAGGCCAAGGAGGAGGCCAAGGAGAAGCGGAAGGCCGAGGAGGAGGCCAAGCGAAAGGCCGAGGAGGAGGCCAAGCGAAAGGCCGAGGAGGAGGCCAAGTGAAAGGCCGAGGAGGAAGCTAAGCGGGAGGCTGAGCGCAAGGTGAAGGAGGAGGCCAAAAAGGCCGAAAGAGAGGCCAAGAAGAAGGCCGAGGAGGCCGAAAGGGCCAAAAAGGAGGCTAAGGAAGTGGCTGAAAAAAGGTCCAAAGAGGAGGAAGATAAGAGGCTCCGAAAGGAGGCCAAAAAACCTCAGGGGACCTCATTGAAGGTCCCTAAAAGGACAACACGAGGGAAGGCTAAGAAAAGCTCCCAAACCATTTCGGAGCTATCCATGATAGCTGAAGACGCCCCCCCTGAAGGGAGTTCCTTGGGGATCACGACTCGGAAGGCGACCCCAGACTTGGGGGAGGGGGGTTCAGGGCTGTCTGAGTATGAAAAAGAGCGCGCCCGCATCCTCGAAAAACAGTGGTCGGCCCAAAAGGCCCATGCTCAAAAGCTGGTGGAAAACAAGCAGCTGAGACAGGCCAGGGCTGACGGTGCCGAGGTGGGTCTCGGACCGATCGAGTCAAGTCGGAGAATGCTAATGAGCCTGTTCCCAGACTTGTATCAGACGTCTGAAGGCGGGGTTGGTAGGAGCTCGGAGGTGTGCAGACATTGTGCCCGTCAGGGGGACCCTTGCATCTGGCCTAGCTCTGGGAGGGGCACTTCGTGCCTGATTTGCGGGGTTCAGAAAGTAAAGTGTAGGCCAGATGATGGTGAGGAGTCGGACAAGGGCGAGAAGAGGGGTAGGGGTGCTTCGGAGGATGGTGTTGGTCCTCCGTCGAAGAAGAGGAAGGTGAAGGTGGTAATTGAGGGATCCACCTGGAGTTCGGACACCTTGGGGGCCAACTTGAAGGAGGTGGTAGAGGAACTGCAGGGGTTGAGGTGAGAAGTCCAGGGCATCCAGGAGGAGAACAGGAGGATCGCTGAGGCCCTGGTGCACATGAATGACCTCCAAATCATCGAGCAGGCTCGGTGGTTCAACTGGTCGCAAAAAACGGACGAGTGGTGGGGAAGTTCTCCGAGGGAAAACTGGAAGGGGCCGGAGAAGGGTAAGGGGAAGGAGAAGGAGAGTGACAAGGGGAAGGAGAAGGAGGATAAAGGGGGTCCGAGGGATGATGGGTCGGACCAGGACGATGCGCCTGGGTCTCCGGAATAGAAGGTTTTTTTTTGAAATATATATATATATATTTTTTGAATCTTTGAATCGAGTGAAAATGTCTAAGTCAGAAGAAAGTGAACTATCGGTCTGAGGTGAGGGAGTCTAGGACATCACCCAGGGGACCTGGTTTGTCTGGGTATGCTTGGTGGAAGTCGGAGACTACCTCAGAGGCATGGCCAAGTTCATTGGCTGGCAGCCAGGATTTTTCGTCTTCGGTACCTTCGTATCCAGTCCATCGGACTAGGTACTGGAGGGGGCACCTGCATCTTCTTCCGTCGATCTTCGAGTCCAGGATCTCAGAGATCTCGTATTTGGATTCCCCATCAATGACGACTGGGGGTTGGGGTGGGAGTATGCGTTCGGAGAAGGTGTTCGGAGTTGAGGGTTCAAGCATAGAGATGTGGAAGACTGGGTGGATGGCTCTCATGCTTTTGGGGAGTTGCAGGGTGAAGGAAACGGTTCCTACTTGCGCGATGATTTCAAAGGGACCTAGAAATTTCTCTGCTAGTTTTTTAGAAGGTCTCATAGTTCAGATGTTCTCGGACTTAACGAAGACTTTGTCTCCAACTTTGAAGTCTGGAGAAACCGCTCGGCGACGATCTGCAGAAGCTGAGTATCAGGTCTGAGCTTCGGATATAGTCTTTCGGAGTTGTTGATGCAGGTCGTCCAAGTCAACTACGAAGTCATGTGCCCAAGAGGAAGCAAGGTCGCGTTCGGGGTGAAAAGTGATGTTCGGATGATAGCCCTTGTTGGCATAGAAGGGGGAGATTCCCATCGTTGCGTTAGGAGCATTGTTGTACGCGAATTCGGTGATGGGTAATAGTTCGGACCAGTTGTTTTGCTGGTAGTTGCAATACACTCGGAGATACTGTTCGAGGGTTTGATTCATATGTTCAGTTTGTCCATCCCCCTCGGGGTGGTATCCTGATGTGAAGTGAAGCTCCATGTCTAGGGCCTTGCCGAGGGATCAGAAGAACGAGGAGACGAACTGGGATCCTCGGTCTGAGGTGACGTGTGATGGTACCCCATGCTTTGAGAATACATGTAGGACGAAGAGTCTGGCAAGGGTTGGGGCGGTGATTGTGTCGACGGTGGGGATGAAGAGGGACTGCTTTGTTAGGCGGTCTACGATAATGAGGATAGTGTCATAACCATCCGAAGTGGGCAGTTTCTCTATGAAGTCCATAGAGATGGAGTTCCAAGGTCGTTCGGGGATTGGTAATTGCTTGAGTAGCCTGTAGGGGCGATGTCTCTGTGGCTTGGACCTCATACAAGTGGTGCAAGATTTAACGTAGGACTTAACGGAATCTCGGAGTTTGGGCCAGACGTAGTCTCTTCGTATGAGCTCCAATTTCCGATTCTGACCGAAGTGTCCGGAGATTGGATGGTCGTGTTTGTCTTGTAACACTCGGAGTCGGAGGTTTCCATGATCGGGGATGTAGATTCTTTTATCGAGGAGGAGAAATCCGTCCTTGGAGATGGTCCATCTATCGGTGGGGTTGTCCATTCGGGACGAGGCTGTGGGGTCTTCTCGGAGTGAGGTTTGGATGTCTTTATGGAGTTGTTCTACGTCCATGATCATTGCCGCTCACATTACCGGAGAGTACAGCGAGGTGGCTCGGAGTGACGATACAAGTTGTTCCGTTGTAAAGACTGGTTGGAGGTTGTGTGGATTGATCTTGGCATAGTCGCTTCCTCCCTCTTTAGGGTAGACGTCCCATCGTCTAGTCAGTGCGTCGGGTTTAGCACTGGGGTGACCAGGTTGGAAGCTGATTACCATGTTGAACTGGGAGAGATATTCGGACCATCGGACCTGCCGATGGGTGAGTAACTTGGTTGTTGAAAAATATTCTAAATTCTTGTGGTCGGTGACGACGTCGATCGGATCTGCTGAACCTTCTAGGTAGTGTCTCCAGGTCTTGAAGGCTTCAAAGATGGCCAGTAGTTCTTTGTCATGTACGTGTCAAGTCTACGTACCGAGACCCATCCGCCGGCAGTGCCGACCGAGCAATCATCCTATATCCACGACCAAGTACCCACGCTGCCTGCATAACACTTGGTGCGCCGGTCCCGGCTCGGCACATTCGCCACCCACACTCCTCGGTTTGTCTCACCTCGGGACTTCATGTCCTTG
>QLPI01001197.1:3663-24958 GCA_003314275.1 Chroogomphus rutilus
TCGGTTGGAAACGGACTCGGGGATGGTGTCTCGGTCGTGATGGGAATGGGGGTGGGAACGTGGTTTCTTGGTCGGACTTGTCGGGAACGGGAACTACGGAAAACAATCCTTCATCCTTTTGGTCGGAAAGGTCTCGGAACAGAGGCAGGTGGTTGTGGGGGTTAGTGTGGTTTGTTGAAAGCATGGGCTATAACAAGGAGGAGGAAGAGATGAAGGAGCTGCCAAGGAAAAGGCCGAGGTGGACCTGTACTGTAAAGCCAAGCAGGAGGATGCTGGTGGTAGAAGTACCATGGGCCAAGCTGTCGGTGGGTAGGAGGATCATGGAGCTGCTGGAGGCACTCCTTGAGGGTCAGGACTGGATGCAGAGGACTTTATTCCTCCTGACTGATCAAGGTTTGATAGAGGAAGGAGGAACAGGAGTTGGCAGGGAGAGAGAGGAGGAGCGGATGGAGCAGACAGTTCAAAGGAGGATGAGTTGAAGGATGATGGGAATGAGGGGGATAAGGGGAAGGAACAGGAGGACAAAAGGAAGGGGAAGCAGAAGGAGGATGAGGAGCTGAGGGGTGGTTATGAAAGTGAGACTTTGAAATAGTCTCCCAATGATAGTTTGTTTTATATTTCTTTCACTGGAAGAATTTAAGGGAAAAATAAAAAGGCATAAGAGGAGAAAGAAACAAGTGAGATGGGCTGAGATGTTTGGCTGCCTTGGTTTTGATACGTGGAAGGAGGGAGAGGGTGATGGATGGACTGAGAGATATTGGGAATGGGTGTGATTGTAAGGCAGGAATAGGGTGTTAGGAGGTTGATAAAGAGGGAAATTCAGGATGTTCATGAGGTCAGGGTGCAGGGGACAGAGGGAGTTAAGGTTGGGATGGAAGGTGGAGAGGGTCAATGGAGGGAAGTTTTGGAAGAGGGATGTCTTCATGAGGGGAGATTGCGTAGTTCTAAGGGTTTTGTTTTGGAACCTGGACAAGACCTTGGTGTTAAAGATATAACACTTCAGTCAAGCACTGTGTGTAGTGAAGCAAGACAAAGAAGAGTTTCAAACCCTGCTAAAGCACACCTCTGGAAATAATTTAATATTTGTACCTTGGTCACAAACTGTATAATAACTCTAGCAAGCTAATACAACGAGTAAGTGATGCATTTTTTAGCAGCAATGAATGAGACTATCAAAGTCTGTAGGTTCAGGACACATAGGGGTCCAGAGATATTCCAATGAAAGGGAATGCACTTAGAGGAAAGAGGAAGTAAGTGGACTGAATGGATAACCCAGTCAATGCACTCTAAAATGAGGGTGAGGCTGAGACAGAAATTATAGTGAAGTAATCTCAAGAGACAAAAGAGTCTTTAATCAGGACTATCACTGATTAGACACCCTCAGGGTACAATGCAATTGAACTGGACTATCAACAGAACAATCTCACTCAGTAGAATCAGTTTTACTAAGCAGGACTATCAACTACTTATGCTGAATCTAATACTAATACTAGACTATAATTGATACTAACATATGAGAAATATAATACTAATACTGGACTATCAACAGTACTAATACTATTATGTAAACCTAGGAGCTGGACTATCAACAGCTGACTAAGAGTACTCACAATGTCATGCTGACAAGTGGAAAGGAGATGATCGATTTGATTGCTTCAAAGGGGGGCAGGAAGGCCTCCTTTTATACTAATTTACAGGATGATTAGTAAGCTAAAGTATCTCCTAACTATTTATAGTACAAGCCAATAGGATCACAGTTCCTGGGAATGAGTCATGTCAAAGAATCACATGCACCTTGTCTCAGAATTCAGGGTGCATCCTGATCTCTAGTTTACACCCTTAAAACCATCCTTGTCCAATCAGAATCCAGTGACTCATGCCATCTGAGACATAATGAGTCATTCATGAGGTCACATGACTGGTATGAGTCATTTCTAAAATAGGAGTTCCAATAGTGAGTCAATTTCTGAGACATTACTTAGCTTGTTCCTAGTAATCTCCTTATTTAACAATAAAAAAGGGGATTTATACCGGTTTTAAGCATGTGATTAAGGGAAGAGGCTGTGCAGGAAGGATATAATGTTTTACCCTAATATTTGCATGAGACAGGGAGTGTCTCAGGCTAATATATGTGTGTTTCTATGGAGAAACCGGCAACTTGGCTCTGGGCTTGAATCTAGCTAGAGCCCGACGTTTTGGAAAGCGGAGTTTGAATTTCAGGCCAAACCTTCGGCGGTGAACAATAGATGTTGTATTAAGGATTATTAAAGGATTAATGAATATTGTGAACCACTAGAAGATTGGAGAAAAGTCTAATAGAGAATATTTGAACATATCCAGACTGATTAATTAGCAAAACAATTGCTAATTGAGAAAACATTAATAGTACATTAAGAGGCTCTTCTTTTTTTGTACTTTAGTGTTTTCTGATGTTTTTGTGCTCTGTTATCTACCCTTATTCGGTGTTTTTCAAGAGATCCCCTACAGGTTTCTAGCTAGTCGCCACCCCCCCTTTTAGATAGACATCCCACCTTCTACTAAGAGTGTTGGCTTCGAGCTGAGAGGGATGGAAAAAAGAGTGGTAAGAGCATATAATGCAAACATATGGAATGGATGAAGCAAAAACAGATGGGGACGGATGGAAAGGACCTTGGCCAAATGTGCTGAAAGGCACCGCTGACTGAGAGGTCCCAGCTAAAAACTTGCCAGCCTTCCTGGTATACAAGCATACACAAAGGCAGTTGCATTCACTAGGGCTATTGGCAGAGCTTCCAGCCATGGAATAGGATCCTGGGTGAGGCTATTGGAGCAGTGGCAAGTGCCGACTGGACCAGGGCCATTGGGACACCCCTAAAAATATTAGTGGCATGACAGAACGTAATACTGCCCAATACCCTGTTAATCAATGGATTATAGTAGGTGAGTGAGTTGTGACCAAATATTGCCAACTGATAGATCTAGTGAAGTGACAGACAGATGGGTGGACTGAAGTTACCATAACAAAAAATCTAGTGGACATGTCTATGTATTTAGCAGTACTAGATCAGGAAGGATTCTAATAGAGAATAACATAAAGGGAAATTTTCAAATAAACTAGGGGTGGATGCTGATTGATCAAGCATGCCAAATAGATTGCCGAGGATTGGGCATTGCCGCAAAGTTGGCAGGAAAAAACTGAAGGTATCTTGAAGTAGATGGTTTCTAAATCTATACTGGTACTTGGTCGGAATGCTGGGGTGCAGAGTTGTCTTGTCAGACACCTAGTAGGCAATTCTACAAATTCAGTAACAACTGAATTGGTAGTATCATTAAGGAATTTAAGGGGAATTGGGTTAGTGAGGATACTAGGATTTTTATATTTCCAAGAATAAGATGATCCGATGAAGCTATGAGCAGATCCTGAATTGATTAGGCAGTTAGAAAGGGTTACCAAGGAACCTGGTTCCAAGTAGGAAGATAGAAATATCATTAAAGAGGTGTCTTGTGGGAGCATATTAGTAAGGAATGATGGCATGGGAAGTAGTTTGATTCTGGGTATACTGTCAGGGTTCGGTAATGCTGAAGGTGTGGGCAGGAGTTGGCCAAGTCCTGCAGGCTGGTAGTAGTGGCTTTGGCTTCAATGTGCTTGTGCATTGCACCCTACTCTCTCCATGCATGCCACCAATTTGGGACAGAAGAGGAACTTGGGAGAGTGCCGAGAATTTTAGCCTGAGTAGAGGACTTAAACAGGGGAAGGAAGGTAAAGGGGCCTAAGCCTAGTCGATACCCAGAATGAGGAAGTATGTACATGCATCCACTACTTATATAGGTTAAGAAGCGAGATGTGGAATAAGGGATGTAGAACAATAAGGTATGCAGAGCATGTGGGGGTATTGTCTATAATGATCAAGAATAGAATGAAGGAATGTAAACGAGAATAGTGTTGTGACAAGGGGCAGAAGGAGCAGGAAGAGAGAGGGGAGGAAAGGGAGGAGAAAGGACTGGGGACAGGTACACGTGGGCAAGATGGCCAAGGAACATGGAGAGAGTGGATCCGATACATAGAGACAATTAGTAATGACTCATAGACACAGTATAGATATGACTCACATGATGTTGCGAGCTAGAATAGACAAATGACATTATCTACACATTGAACATGCATGTGGCTGGAGGAGTAGAAGGGGTACAGTATAGTAGACCTCCTTGATACATATTTCAGTTAAGCTCAGTTTTAGCTTAAAGTTTTGTAGATTAAATTTTTAAAAAATTATATAACAGCTGAGAAGTGTCTTGAGAATATTTTTTCTCTATATTATGGGGGCAAAAAACCTGTTGTTGTGGCAGAGTAATTTCTTTTGTGCAACAGGTCAAAATGTCGGTCCTTGATACAAGCGTAACACCTAATTCTCCGCGTGCAGAATTTGCAGCCCGTTGTCATTAGTCATCCATTTCTTCATCACATTCTTCATTTTCCTCATTTTCATCTTCATTCAATTGTGGGGGGAGCTTTGGTTTGCGACCTCTTATGGTTTTTTTTGGCTATGATTGCTTTGGAACACCATCTGTTGCCAAATGTTGACACTCTTCTTCCCAAATGGCAAGATTCTTCTCATGGTTTGCTTTTATCACCACCCACTGATCTTCTAAAGCCACTAGTGCATCCTTTCTTGCTGCTCTTTCATCAGCCTTTTTAACCCTTTCTCTGGCCTCTCCCTCCCTCCGCTTGCTCTGCTCTGCTATCTTTTGCCTGAAAGCATTTGAAGACAAGACTTGAGCTTTTCCATCAAAAAGCAGTGTGTGGTTATGTTTTTTCTTGTTTTCATGTTAATTGAGGGCAGTTGTTAGCTTGCATAGATGAAGATTCTGTAGGACCAGCTGTGCCTGCTCCTCCTCAATTTGCATGTCTTGGACTTTAACTTGAAGCTGGGCATGTTTGACAGTTTCTTGTAATTCAATGATTTTGAGTTCCAGTAATTCACAACTGTGTCACTTTTTGACAGGATTTGCTTTGGCAAGATCCCAGTTTGGCTGAGGAAGGGATAATGGTGAGCAAGCAAGTACAGGTGCAATTACTGGTGTTGAGGAGGTGATGGGTTCATCTGAAACAAGGAATGAACCAGATGATGTGGAGGCAAGTCCCTTGTATAATGAGCGCATTCTCTTTGAATGTGTGTACAGGGCAGGGTGCCCTCCTGTATATTCCCCACCAGCTCCTCAGACTGGTGCTTACACAGGCTCAAGTCAACGTACAATGACACTGTAACAGCATATATTCAACAAATAAATCAGGGGTGTGTTCCATAGCTACAATTTCCACAGTACAGTAAACAGTGTAACTATTAGTAACTAAATCCCCAGTCTATTATCTTAGACAGTGATCCTCTTGGTAAAAATGAATTTAGGCCATTGCAATGGATCAACATCAATAGTTCTATCATGCAATCCTTTTAATATATTGTGAATGGAGTGTGAGGTTGATTTGTCTGAGCAATTTAGCAAGACATACATTGGGTCATCCTAATCAAGATCACTTGTGTAAGAGTTTAGCAAGAACAGGATTGTTGAAACCTTGAGCATTTCTGGAGTGTCATTGAGGTAGGTGATTGGCATTTGAGGAAGAATATGGTAAGACAGAACCTTAGTCATTACAATGCCCTTGAGGCTTGTGATATCTGTTGGGAACCACTATATAGACTTATCTCACTAATCTACATACACTCTCTTTGGATCTCTCTCTCTTTCCCAATCACCCTTTTAATTCCATTCCAACCCACAACCATGAGTCAACCAAGTCTACAATCCAATTCAATTGAGTTTACAAGCCAAGCTGAGCTAAGTCAAACATACAAGTAATACATATTGCCATATTGCAAGTCAACAGAATTTCCACAATCCATATTCACATGTATTCTATTTTCTCTTTACATCCAACTAACCACAGTGAGATACCATTACAATTTGGACACTGACCAAAACATCTAAGCATTGAGTCAAACTTAACTAGAACACCAACATCCCACATATGCAATTGTAAATAATGTTCCTTGCTTCTATTTCTTCTTTTTATGACCTGAAACTCCCACTGTAAGGGCAACCTACTTGGGTACTGATTCCAGCATCTGCTGGTAGGGAATGGGTCAAATGTGAGTGACTTTTGCACCCAACTGTCATGATTTCTCCACTCCTCCCTCTATTGCTTGTTATTGGACTCCGCTACTCCGCCAGACCATATGTACAGTTCTTAGGTAATTAGTTAAAGCTCAGTCTTGAGCTGGTCAATACACCAACAAGTATCATTGCTCATTTCCCTCTTCCGCTCTCCAGTATTGAAGCTCTTGTTGTTGCTGACATTAGCTCAAGACTATTATATCCCTACAACACCCTATCATGGATGTTGATCTCCTACAACAAATTCTTGCAGGCCTGCAGCAAAACAATGCAGACCTGACTGCAATGGTGAACAACCAGACACACCACCTTAACCAACACCTAGTGTCGCTACAAGCCCAAACACCCCAGCTGACATCTACAACCACCTCCTCTATCCTATCAGCTAGCAAAATTGCAAGACCAGAACCATTTGATGGCTCATCAGAGAAGATTGATATCTTCCTGCGCGAGCTCTACCTGAACTTTGAGGACGATGCATCTTATTTCAAAGTGGACCATATGTGAAAGATCTGCTTGTCCTATATGAAAGTGAAGTTTGCGGCTCAGTAGGCAAGTCGTATCACAGGGGAACTGGAAGCAGAAACACGCAGCTACCAGAGCTGGGAGGAATTCCGTACTGAGCTGCTGATAACATTCCATGACCCAAACAAGAAAGAAATGGCTCAACAAAAGCTGGAGCAGCTGAGACAAGGAGGAAGGCCAGCAACAGAGTTCTTCATGGAGTTTGAGGAATATAGGTCACAGGCGGGGTATAACGATGAAGGATATGTTGCCTTGCTCAAAAGGAACCTGTCTCTACAAGTGGTGGAGCAGATTTACACCCTGGAGACCATTCCAACAATGTATGACAAGTGGAAGTCATATGCCCTCCGTTTTGACAGCCAGTTGCATGAATACCAAGCGACAAAAAGGGAGACTATAGGACCAAGGGCATGGCAGACTCCAAGAAATCCACAATCTACTCCAGCTCAGTCACTCGCTCCTCCACCCACTTTGGGACCACAACCCATGGAGATTGATCAGACTCGAGGGAAGCCAGTGAGGGTGGTGACATGCTTCAACTGCAGAGAGCAGGGACACATAGCATGAAACTGTCCCAAACCTCGAGGTATCCAGAAGGTTAGAGTAATGATGGATGGGTAGACAAAAGAGGAGAAGAAAGAGGTTGTAAGGGCAACTCACGCTGGTACTGATTCCTGGGCAACTACTGGGAGCTAGAATCAGTGGGACACCACCCAGCCCTGGTCTTCTCCCTAGGCCTGACTCAGGGACTCAAACCCTAGCCTACCCACAGTGCCAGTCAGACACTGGTAAGGGGATCCAGAAGTAAATATATATGAAAGGAGTAAGCTAAATACAATATGATGCATGAGAATGAGGTGAGGATCCCTTACCTAAGCAGCCAACTATATAGCTAGTGACTGAGACATGAGTAAGTCATGTCACAGTCAGTGAAACAGATAAGAATTAAACTAAAGAATTAATGGGGGGAGGAGAATAGACAATAAAAGATATACTAGGAAAGAATAGGAAAGAATAGTCCTCAGTGGGCAGGAGGCTGTCCCCTGACAGAGGTGCTGGACATGTTGAAGAAGGAGGATTTTCAGGTGGGGCAGGAGTGAAAAGGATGTCCTCCTCGCCCTGGATGTCTGTAAACTACTTCACCCCACTAGGGGTTGAAGAAAGTACAGAACTGGAACCTGAAATCATCCCAGAACAACCCTTGAAAGTCAAGAAGGAGAAGAAAGAGAAGAAGAAGTGAGAAGAGAAGGTGGTGATGGTAGAAGAGGTGGAGAAACCTATAGAGGGAATGGCAGAGTGGGTGTTGTGGAGGATACACCAAGACACCAAGTCAGGGCAGGAAGTGTTGAGACAGTGGACACACAGCGGAAGGAAAGGAGAGGTGACATCAGAAGTAGTAGAAGCCATACAAGGGATGAGAGGAGAGGAAGGCATAGAGGCAGTCAAGGAACTTAGGGGAAGGAAACAGTAGATCAGATGAATCAACCAATCTTCGGTGATGATACCCACCACTGTTGAAACACTGACAGACAAAAGGGGATTCACAATCGAAGCACTTCTAGACTGTGGGGCAACAGGGTGCTATATCAATGAAGGCTTTGCAAAAGCAAAGTGTTTGCCAATGGAAAGGCTCCCAAGACCACTACCCATCTACAATGTGGATGGAACCCACAATGAAGGAGGACCAATAACCCATACAGTGACTCTCAGAGTCAGGATAAAGAACCACTCGGAGGTCTTCCCTTTTGCAGTCACCAATACCGGAAAGACAGACCTCATTGTTGGCTTCAACTGGCTCCAGAAGCATAACCCAAGTGTCAACTGGAAGACAGGAGAGATGACATTTGACCAATGTCCCTTGGAATGTGGAATCTCAAGAGCAGGTGTAGAGGAGGAGGATGCAGAAGAAGAGGAGGAAGAATTAGAGGAGGGAGACCGTATATTTGTGACCCGGATATATGCAGAGGAAGAGGAAGGACATATAGCCAGGACACACTCGCAGAAGCTGGCAGAAGAGGCACAAAAGGAGAAGAAGAAGAGGATGGTAGAAGAAATGGTGCCAGCACACTATCTGGAAGAGTTTAGAGAGGTCTTCACAAAGGAGGGATTTGACAATAACCTTCCAGAGCGATGATGGTGGGACCATGCAATCGAGCTAAAGCCAGGGGCTGAACCATTCTCAAGCAAGGTGTACCCACTCAGTCTGGAGGAACAGAAGCAGCTAGATGAGTTTTTGGAAGAAAACCTGAAGTCAGGGAAGATCCGACCATCCAAGTCTCCTATTGCATCGCCATTCTTCTTCATCAAAAAGAAAGATGGCAGCTTGAGGCCAGTACAGGACTACCGATGGCTGAATGCCATGACAATCAAGAACCGCTATCCACTGCCACTGATTTCTGAAGTGATCCACAAACTATGCCATGCATGCATCTTCACTAAGCTGGACATTAGATGAGGATACAATAATGTCCGAGTCAAGGAAGGAGATGAACACAAAGCAGCCTTCATCACCAACCGAGGCCTTTTTGAACCACTGGTCATGTTCTTTGGATTACCCAACTCCCCTGCAACATTCCAGACGATGATGAATGACATCTTGCATGAATTGATCAATGAAGGATGCATCAGCACTTATATAGATGACATCATGATCTACTCGACAGACTTAGAAGAGCACAGAAGGACCGTCAAGTATGTCTTGGCCCTACTACAAGAACACAATCTCTATCTCAAACCAGAGAAATGCGAGTTTGAGAAAGAGAAGGTGGAATATCTGGGATTGGTGGTGAGCAAAGGGAAGGTGGAGATGGACCCAGTCAAGGTGGAAGGAGTGAGCAGATGGCCAGTTCCCAGGACGAAGAATGAACTGCAGCAATTCTTGGGTTTTGTCAATTTCTATCGTCGCTTCATCCAAGGCTTTGCAAGCATTGCCAAACCACTACATGAAATAACAGGGAACAAGCCATGGAACTGGGGAGCCGAACAGTTGATAAGCTTCCAACTCCTCAAGGCAGCAGTAATGGCAGCACCAATCCTAGCCTTTCCAACAGATGAGGACCTGTTCCGAGTGGAAGCAGACAGTTCAAACTTGGCCATTGGTGCAATCCTGTCACAAATGCAACAGGGAACCTGGAAACCAGTGGCCTACATGTCCAAAGCACTCAATGATGTGGAGAGGAATTATGATATACATGATAAGGAGATGCTAGCTATCATGCGGGCATTGGCAGAGTGGAGGCATTATCTGCAGGGGGCAATGCAGCCATTTGATATATGGACAGACCACAAGAATCTAGAGTACTTTATGATGGCAAGAAAGCTGAACCGCCGTCAGGCCAGGTGGTCACTCGAATTGGCGGACTATGGAGAGGTGACATCAGAAGGGATTGCAAGGATCTTCAGAGACACAGTGTGGAGAGATTTTGGACTCCCAGAGGTGGTGATCAGTGACAGGGGCTCTCAATTCATCTCGAAGTTCACAAAAGACCTATACCAGCTGCTAGGGATAAAGATGAACCCTTCAACTGCCTATCATCCCCAGACAGATGGACAAACAGAACGCATCAACCAAGAGGTGGAGCAGTATCTACTGCTGTTTGTCAACCATCGGCAGGATGACTGGGTGGAATGGTTGCCATTGGCAGAGTTCAGCTATAATGACAAGATCCAAGTGTGCAGCTCCCAGGCGCATAGGCCACATCTTCCACAGACTACCCTTCCACCCATACAAAAACCCTAGAATGCCACAATGGTGTGTGCACGAACAAACGGCCAGCGCAAAGCACACAGGTACAGGCGACGGCCAGCACAACAATGTGCAAACAAATGGAGTGCAATGGTGCATGCACGAATGAGCAGCCAGCGCAATGGCGCATGCGTGAATGAGCGGCCAATGCAACAGCACATGCGCAAAGGTGCAAGGACAGGTATGGGTGCGAGCGGCGAGTACGAGAGTGGGTCTTGGCATGGCGAGTCGGCACAACAAGTGTGCGACGGCGGGTGTGACACATGTGTGACATGCTCAATAGGTGCGGTGGTGGGCGTGGCGAGTGTGGGTGGTGCAACTCGACGTAGCAGTGGAGGGCGTGGCCAGTCTGGGCACAGCGAGTTGGAGCAGCAAGTGCGCAACGGCGAGTGCAGCACATGCAAGATGACGAATGTGACACGTGCGCAATACATGCGGTGGTGGTGGGCGTGGCGACTTGACGCAATGAGTGTGCGACGATGAAAGGTGCAGGTGCAGGTCAACACGAGGTGGGAATGAGACTGGGAGGTACACAGGTGCAAACGCACGCAGGTGCAATGAAGAAAATCAAATCACCGTGTATGCCGGTGCGACGAAGAAATGACCTGTAAAAACAAAACCGAGTCACCACGCACACCGGTACGATGAGGAAACGACCCATAAATGTTGTGCATGCCGGTGCAACAAGAGGATGATCCATTGGCTAGCAGAGAGCTCCAGAGGGTCCGGGTCCAGAGAGGTTGACACACATGCCGGTGCAACAAGAAAACTAACTAATCCATTTGGCGACCCCTGCCTTACCTTCTTCTCGCAAAAAGGATGCCCCACCAATCGTGCACGCTGGCACAACAGCTAGGACGAGTGCAGGGGTTGTTTACCTTCTTCTCACCACCTCTATCGGATGAGACCGTGGGTGGGAGAGATACAAGTGACACAAGTGCTTATGCCAAACAAGCGCAAGCTCTTCCAACCCGGCACTTTGGATCACCCAGTAGACAGGGACAGGCAACAGTCAATGCATGCATCATCAATGAGGACATTGACCTTAAAAGGGGGGGTAATGTCATGATTTCTCCACTCCTCCCTCTATTGCTTGTTATTGGACTCTGCTACTCTGCCAGACCATATGTACAGTTCTTAGGTATTTAGTTAAAGCTCAGTCTTGAGCTGGTCAATACACCAACAAGTATCATTGCTCATTTCCCTCTTCCGCTCTCCAGTATTGAAGCTCTTGTTGTTGCTGACACCAACCTATGGGGAATCCAAGCCTGTCCACCTATGGGCTTTTCCCCATGTGTGGATGGGTGTTGGGTATATTAGTTCAAAGTCGGGAGAAATGGGAATGTATTTATATGCAATTTTGTTGGTGTTTTTTCTGTGTTTTTATCACTTGCGTGTGATTTGTTATTTCTATATATGCAGTGATATGGCTGGCGTATATTGATGGCTTTAGATGCCAGTCCAGAAAGGTAGTGCACAGTTGATAGAGTCTAGATATAAACTGTGGAGCATTCAACATGTAGTAACATATGTGAATAAATGGTGCAGTTAATGTGTACTACACCTAGAGCCGTTACCCCAGCGTGTCCAGGTGTTCGACAAGCGATGGAAATATGTATAGCTTCGAGAACTCGATTGCGCACACAGGCATTGAGTTCAACGATTGATCGAGAGACAGATGGGACTAGAAGTGATCTATATTCTAGTAACTATCTAGTTTTTTATGTGTGAATGGATCATAGCATGAAAAATAAAGTCTTCCTAATGCAGTGGCAGCATTCTTGATCTGGATGCAGGGTCATCGTCCTGTTTCTTGATTGCCCTTCCACATCACCGACTGCACCCCCCACTGAACTATGCTGTACCATGAGATCTTCATCATCCTCGGTGAGTGTCTATGCCTGAATCCTATCTCGATCGGAAGTCCTTCTATCCTTGATCACCCTCTCCTCGAATACCATGTATATGCATCCCAGTGCGGTCGTATGTCATCCCCCATCATCTAAGTCCATCTTTATGTGTATCGTAAATCTTTCCTCCACTAATCCTGCTCTACTCCTTCGCATCTCGCCCTCTAATCCCATTCCTGTGTCTCCTTTGTTCATGTGCATATATCATGAATAATTGTATGTTTGTCCATTTCATATTGTAATGTTGTGTGAGTTGTATCAGTAATATGTCTATGATTTTTACTAACTGTTCGTGTGTCCTGTATTCACTCTCTCTGTGTTCCTTGGCCGTCCCACCCACATGTACCTGTCCCGGTCCCTTCTACTCCCACTCTTCCTCTATCCTCCCCCATTCCTTCCACCCCTCATTACAACATACCCCTTCAAACATGCACAACTCCTAAGATTGTTAGGAGATGTATATGTTTGCATGCTGGGAGAGCCTTGGTGAGAACATCCGCTGTGTTCCGTAATGTGGGGATGTAGTGTAGCTTCAAGTTACCGGTGCTGACCTGATCTCTCATGTAATGATAGTGTGTATCAACATGTTTTGTGGGTGAAGTGTTGATGTCCTCCTTGGCAAACACGATGAAAGATTGGTTGTCGGTAAATAGTGGTACTAGCCTAAAGTTCTGTTTGAAGTCCTTCCCAAGTCTAATGAGCCAGATGCCTTCCGTGGACGTGACTGATCCTGCAACTAACTTGGATTCCATGCTGGAGCGAGTGACAATTCCCTGCTTCTTCAATGCCCAGGAGATAGGTGACCTGTTGAACATATATACCCACCCAGAGGTGGATTTCCTATCATTGACGTCTCCGGTGAAGTCAGCGTCCATATACCCAATGAGATCATGTGCGTATCCCTCCATACTGTCTTGTTTGGTTGTGTATAAAATCCCGTGTTCCCTTGTGTTAAGCAGGTAGTGTAATATGCATATGGCGGCTTCCCAGTGATCAGGGGATGGGTTAGCAGTGAACTGAGCACACTTATTGGTTGCATAGGTTATGTTGGGACATGTAATAATAGAGCAATAGTTCAAACTTCCGATGAGGGATGCATATTTGAGGTCCATCGATGGTGTGTTGGCCTTGGGACTGGGTTGAAGGTTATGTAGATGGTCCATAGGTGAATTAATTGGCCTTCCAGCTGTGATTTAGAATCATCTTACAATTGTGTTGATGAAGGCTGGCTGAGAAATATGAATGATTCCCCGGTGCCTGTCACATGTGATCTTAATGCCTAATAGATGTTCCAGTATGCTGAGGTCTTGAATTTCAAAACTGTTCTTGATGTCCCTGACCATTCACTCCATCAACGACTTCGAATTGGACGTGAGTAGTCCATCATTGATGTACCACCTGGCAATATCCATTGAACCATCCTCATTGAATCAAGTGAATATCGTTGGATCGGCCTCTCCTGCCTGGAAACTGGCCTTCTTGAGCTCCCTCCTAAGCATCTGGTGCCATACTTCCCCGACTGCTTCAGACCGTAGATTCCCCTGTTCAACTTGCACACCATGTGCTCCTTCCCCTCCTCAATAAATCCTTTGGGTTGGTGCATGTAAATGTCTTCTTCGAGAATGCTGTTGAGGTACACACCCTTTACATCGACATGTCTGAGCTTAAGGTTGTATTTTGATGCTAACACTAGTATAAGGCAAATTGAGGTGAATTTTATTGTGGGCAAGTATGTCTCATTGAAGTCAATGCCCTGGACTTGTGAGAATCCCTGTGCAACAAGTCTGGACTTTAACTTATCGATGTGCCCTAGGTTATCGCATTTCACTCTAAATGTCCACCAGCTCCCCACAATGTTCACTCCTGGTGGTTTCTCGACTAACGTCCATGTATTATACCCCTTCAAGGTATTGAATTTGTCCTGACAGGCCGCTTGCCACTGATCTGCATTTGGCATATTCATTGCCTCTTTATAGTTGGCCAGTTCATCCTCAGCTAATACAATGAACACGAATTCATTAGTTATCATGCTAAGTAAGCCATACGCTGAGCTGTCTGTGTTACGTCTAAGTGGTGCCTGTTTCTTTCCTCGTCCATACATGTTGTTTGAAAGGTAAAGCCAGGGGCCATTGTCAAATCCCTTTGATGCTCGCAGTTAGACATTGTCAATAGGCGGTGGTTCGATTTCAACAACACTCTTGATCCCTGCTTCCTCCTCTCTCTCGTTGCTCTCTACAACCCCCACCGCTTGTCCATCATCATTCGATTGTGCTGCCAGGGTTGGGATGTCAGGCCACTTGGCTTCAGGTGTTGGGGTCAGGGCTGGTGTGATCGTGATGCGAGTGTCAGGCTTTGGGAATGCCGAAAGGTCGGACCAGGTAATGGCCAAGTCCTGCAGGCCAGAAGTAGTGGCGTGGCTTCAACGTGCTCGTGCATTGCGCCCTACTTCCCATGCATGCCACCGATTTAGGACAGAGGGATACCCGGGAGGGTGCTGAGAGTGTCAGCCCAGGTAAGGACTTTAGACAGGAGAAGGGAGGACAAGAAGGTGTAAACCTAGTTGATTTCCAGAACGAAGAACCATCTACATACATTGGCTACTTATATAGGCTAATAAGTGAGATGTGGAACAGAGTGGCACAAGGAATGGAGAACAATAAGGTATGAAGAATCATGTGGAGGTATTGTCCACCATGATCAGAAATAGAATAAGGAATGTGGGTGAGAATAGAACAATGAAGTATGACCGAGAACAAAAGAGTGAGTGAAAATAGAACAATAGAGATTGGCCGAACATAAAACAATAGGGCCACTGCCGAGTGACAACAAATAGTGAGTGTCCTGAGGGTAAACAGGCAAGGGGAAGGACAGGGGATAAAAGAATGATAAAGAATAGGAGGGTGGGATAGAGATAATGAACCAAATGATGAACCAAATGTACCGAGCCGAGGCCACACTCTGGTGAGGGATGATATGGGTAAGGGTTGGTTGGTTGGTACTGCCGAGTAAATCAGAGCATGGTATTGTGGGCTTTATAGCGAGTGTTATTGATCAGTGGCTCTTGGTCCTCATCGTCGGTAGCATTAATAGTGATTCTCTCTATATGTTTAGACTCATCAAATATAACATCCCTAACCTTTATAACTCTGTGCGTTCGAGGGATATAAACTTTGTATGCCTTCGAGTCGTTGTAATAACTGACGAATATACCCTCAATGGACTTGAAGTCACCTTTCCCTCTTTGATCTTTTGGTATGAGTGACCAGCACTTGCAGTCAAACATCCTGAGCCAGTCTATTGTAGGTCGCATTCCCCAGAAGGCTTGGTATGGAGACATTCCGATTCATGTGGGAAAGATGCAGGTCCTAACAAAGTTGACCGTATGTATAGTGGCGACCCAAAAGTGCTTTGATAAACCTGATTCATGTTGTAGCATGAGCGTGCCCTCTTGCAGCATTCTATTGTATCGTTCAGCAATGCTGTTGTGTTCAGGGGTGTAAGATGGGGTCGTTTCGTGTATAATACCGCTATCTGTATATATCTTTTGAAAGTGTTGACCAATATATTTGCCGCCATTGTCCGTTCTAATGCGTTTGATGGTAATCTTCTTCTGTCAAAGTAGCCAGGCGATGTAGTCCTTGAACGATGTAGCAATAGTTGCACGCTCTTTGTTTTTGAGAAAGTCGACCCTAGCCAATCTGGAGGTGGAGTCGATCCACATAACAAAGTACTTGAAACCGTTGAACGATGTTTCAAATGGTCTGCACACGTCTGACACTACAATGTCACCTATGATAGCAGGTAACTCTTCAATGTGTAAGAAAGGTGATCGTATCTGCTTTCTGAATGGACAGTCTATGCACTGGGGTATAGGTCCCTTGTGGTCGTATGGATGAAAGCCAATGGCCCTCTGCTTCCTTTTCATATTTTCGATTATCCTGTAGTTTGTGTGCGCTAGTCTGTGGTGCCATAGTACAAGATTAGAGGGTTCACCGGAAAACTTGGCTGTTTCTGGTGCGTCGCTGGGAATCCTGAC
Source organism: Chroogomphus rutilus (assembly GCA_003314275.1). NCBI lineage: Eukaryota > Fungi > Basidiomycota > Agaricomycetes > Boletales > Gomphidiaceae > Chroogomphus > Chroogomphus rutilus. The sequence goes on from QLPI01001197.1 coordinate 20,030, forward strand.
CGCAAGAAAAGCAAATAGATTATTTTCATAAAAGCCGTATGCAATGGCTCTGCCAGTGTCACATAGGTACATGCTGTCTCCTCCAAATACGGCGCCGACGTTCCCTTTGATCATCCTTCCTACAGATAGTAGGTTAGTTTGTAATTTAGGGATGTATATGACATCGAGTAGAGTGATCCAGATAACATCCAAGCCGTACTTGGGGTCTGACATGATCTTGATTCGAACAGTAACTTGTTTGGCGGCCATGAAAATGTCACCGCTTGCCGTTTGAATCTTGACTGGTGGACAGTCATGTAGCGATTCAAATAGATTTATGTTGCCACATAGATGGCTTGAGGCAGCCGTGTCAGCCAACCAGTAGTGTGCCTTGTCGTCCATAGATGTGAGTGCCTCAGTGGTGATGGAGCTAAAGACTGGTCTAGCTGCGATGGCCATGTCGTCTGTAACGGTAGCTACAAATAGGAAGTTGTTGGTTGGTTTGGGTGTCTTTTGCTCTATCGTCACCTCTCTCACTTTGTTTGTTTGTGGTATTGGCTGAGAGATCATCGGTTGGCTAGCTGAGGTGTTAGTTTGCTGTATGGCTGGGAGATTTTGCATATAATTTGTTCTCCGTGGCATTGGTCTGGCTGCTCCTCTGCCGGGTGCTCAATATCGGATGCAGAATGTCCTTTCTTGCCGCAGTTGTGACACTGGAAAGCTGGCCTCCCATTGTTTCTGGGTAGAGTCAGTTGCTGAGGTTGCTGGAACCATTAATATGGCTGAGGCTGCCTGTTGAGCTGGTACGGTTGGGCCGGTGATGGACATTGAGTCTGTTGGTTGTGTTGCTGTTGATTGTGTTGGTGCTGTTGCTGGGGTTGTGTATTACTATGAGCAACGGTGGGTTGAGTGGGGGGAACTGCCAATTGTCATTGTGATCTAGATTGCACGATGAATGCTGATATGCCATGTGTTTCCATTTCTAGTACAATTAGATCCGCTTTATGTGCCTTGAGATGGGTCTCTATCTCCCTAGGTATGCTAGTGATCATGTGTATGACCTGTGGGATTGGCGTCCAAGATTCTGGTACGTTCCTGAGTAGTGTGGAGTCAGCAATTTCTTTGCCCATTTGTTTGAGTTTTTCTCTGTATTCCTTCATAGTAGTAATATAGGACCTGACTGACTGTCCTTCCACCATGTGGTAATGCTCGTATCATTTTTGGATGATGCTGACTTTACTTGGGTCCTTGGATTTGAAGTGGTTGAGTAATATCTTCCAGGCTTCAGACACGATCATGGTTTCTTCAATCTCGGTTTGTAGATCTGATGAGATACACATGAGGATCTGGTAGTATGTTGAGTTATTCCTGGTCTTCCACTCGCTTTGAAGTTGAGCGAGTGTTTCCGTTCCGGTGGCTCTAATAGGTTCTGTGTCTGTTCCATCGAGAATCCCATCAAGATCTCTTTCCTTTATCGTAGCTATCATCTTCCTCTTCCATGACCCCCAATTCTCCCCATCTAGCTCTGGCCTTATGTCTCTGAACTTGTTGACATCGTGCCTTGGAAGTGTGTATGCTATTTGAGTCACTGAGACTTTTAATTGATTAGTTAAAATTTGGGGGAAATGGGAATGTATTTATATGCAATTTTGTTGGTGTTTTTTCTGTGTTTTTATCACTTGCATGTGATTTGTTATTTCTATATATGCGGTGATATGGCCGGCATATATCGATGGCTTTAGACGCCAGTCCAGAAAGGTAGTGCACAGTTGGTAGAGTCTATATATAAACTGTGGAGCATTCGATGTATAGTAACATATGTGAATAAATGGTGCAGTTACTGTTTACTACACCTAGAGCTGATACCCCAGCGTGTCCGGGTGTTCGACAAGCGATGGAAATATGTAGAGCTTCAAGAACTCGATTGCACACACAGGCGTCGAGTTCAATGATCGATCGATCGACAGATGGGACTAGAAGTGATCTATATTCTAGTAACTATCTAGTTTTTATGTGTGAATGGATCATAGCATGAAAAATAAAGTCTTCCTAATGCAGTGGCGGCATTCTTGATCTGGATGCAGGGTCGTCACCCTGTTTCTTGATTGCCCTTCCACATCACCAACTGCGCCCCCCACTGAACTATGCTGTACCATGAAATCTTCATCGTCCTCGGTGAGTATCTATGCCTGAATCCTATCTTGATCGGAAGTCCTTCTATCCTTCATCACCCTCTCCTCGAATACCACGTATATGCATCCCAGTGTGGTCATATGTCATCCCCCATCATCTAAGTCCATCTTTATGTGCATCGTAAATCTTTCCTCTGCTAATCCTGCTCTACTCCTTCGCATCTCACCCTCTAATCCCGTTCTTGTATCTCCTTCTTCCATGCGCATTTATCGTAAATAATCATATGTTTGTCCGTTTCATGTCATAATGTCGCGTGAGTTGTATCAGTAAATATGTCTATGATTTTTACTAACTGTTCGTGTGTCCTGTATTCGCTCTCTCTGCATTCCTTGGCTGTCCCAACCCCATGTACCTGTCCCGGTCCCTTCTACTCCCGCTCTTCCTCTATCCTCCCCCCATTCCTTCCGCCCCTCATTACAACAGGGTGCATGTTATACATGAACCCATATGTACGTATATAACAGGTGTCATACATATATACATGCAGTGCATGCATGACATACACATACACATATGACAGGAGTGAGTCCCCGGGTGCATGTTGTATGCATGCACATACACACATACATAGTTGACACCATGGATTGGGCCTGGGTGGCAGGTGCTCTCACCTTGACCTACACCCAAACCCAAGGATAACTGACCAAGTGAGCCATGTGGGTTGATATCACCTGTGCTATTCCCTATCTGCTAGGAAGCTGACAGTAAGACACTAACCAGCTCTTCCATCTACCCAGGGATCAAACCCTGAGTTTACCCACAGAGCTATTAGACAACTGGTAGGGAGGTCTAGAAGTTAATAGAGAATGGCATGGGTTAAGCCAACCTGCACAGGTCACTGGGTCAGGTGCCCTTGGGTGCAGGTACAGGTGGAAGGGTCAGCGGAAGAAGATATCCAAGAAACCGACACACCCAAGGAGTCACAAAGCATAAAAGTGTGAGCCTGCAGTGTAGCCAAATCATCATTGCTAGCCTATAAGCGTCGCAAGTTATCCCCCAAATCCCACCCAGACCCCAACAGCGACAGCCCCACCCCATAAAGGGGGAAACAGGAAAATTCTCCAAGACCTTCCGTTGGATAAGAGTTCGCATCCCCCATTAGGGAAAAAAAAACCCCAGTCCCTGAAGGCTCCCTTCTTATAGGCAAATGGACCACCAGCACCTATTGATTGACAAATACTCCATAAAATGGCCAGACAACTCCCACAGTCACATCCATCTTAATCACTGTCCCAACAAGCTTAGGACCTCAATAGCTTGGTCCTAGTTGGGGGATACTGTTATAGCCCATGCCCCCAACAAACCCACATTAGTCCCCACAACTGCCTGCACCCTTTCCGGGAATTTTCCGACTGTAAAAGTCTGGAACAATCACCTTCCGCAACCCCATTATAACATTCCAAAGTCCTGCAATCCTGAACCCCCTGTGGTTCCATGACCAAGGTTCTACCCTTTGATAAACAATGTGCAGGATTACCACATATCCTACTCCCTTGTTTTCTCCTTTCTATTGACCCCTTGTATTCCCTCATTCCCTTGTCTTATATTCGGCAATAGATAGTACAAGGAGTAGCTACTTGTATATAACCTCCCAGTTGACTGGACTATTCGCCAGTACAAATATTGACTTAGTCTGCATCCTAAGTTCCGATTCAGTTCCGGTTAACTTTCCAACTTTCGGAAATTAGGGATAGACAATCAAGGAGGGTGCAACACATAAGTTAAAGCCAAGTCCCTTTGACTTCAAATACTTGAACGACTAGTCATATCTACCTAATACCAGCCAGCCCTAAGTCCTCGGCATTTCCTGTCTGCTTCTGCTCTTCCATCTGTGAATCTGCCCCAACCCCCTACATCCTTTGAGCCTTGACCCACTCATGGAAACCTTCAGAAACCTCCAGAAACCCTTCTGGAAGTATTTGATTAAGCACCTGACATATGAATTTAACAGATGCCTTCTTGGCTACTGGGGGTTACACCAGCAGGAGATATAATCACATATGGGTATGCAATAGAGACCCCTGAGGTACTCTTATAGCAAAAGGCCTTGGAAGAAGAGATAGCCTGCCTTGACACTGTAGGGTGCAAATCTGCATCTCACCCCTGAGAGACCAATCTCAATATATTGTAATTATATATCGATTTCAGTATCATTCTGTGCGCTTTTGAATTTTGAATTTTTCTCACATTTATTTGTATTTCTACCCTCAATATTGAGGGAGTTATTCATTCTTTACTATGTATGCTACTTATGGGCGCTTACCCATGCACGACACGACGTGCATGGCCAGCTCCCTGGATTTGGAACCGGCAGCCTGGCTCAAACCTTCGATAGGGTCAAAGGCCGGTTGCAGGGTATATGCGGGTGAAACACAACCCGCGTATGCCTCCCTCCTCAGTTGTTGACTACACTGAGGAGGTGAGTTGTATAATATATTGTACAAGCCTTTAAGGCTAATTTCTCTTTATTCTTTTTGTAAGATAAAATAAATAGGTATATTTTCCGAATATACACTTAGTTGTTGACTACACTGAGGAGATAAAATAAATAGATTGGCTATAAATTCTTCAAACCTACTGCAATTCACTCATAATCTCATCAAGGTTATGGGCCCCGTAGACCATACAGAGAAAGTCCCATTGACCATAGGGAGATTAGCTACAGATGGATCAAATTGGTCCCTGTGGAGAGCTTAACTCATGAGTTATTTCGAGTCCAAAAATCTATTGAAACATATAGAAGGCAAAGCCGACCGA
>QLPI01001198.1:0-10675 GCA_003314275.1 Chroogomphus rutilus
CGCGAGGAGGCCGTGCACATGGAACAGCGGCATGACAAGGTAAGATCTGTCCGCAGCGGTCAGAGAATATGTCTTGACGATATTTTTGGTCGTGGTGAGAAGATTGCGGTGCGTGAGTGGGACAGACTTTGGCCTGGAGGTGGTACCGGAGGTGTGGAGCACGAGAGCAACATCCGAGGGCAGTGGAGGGCCATTGCTCTTGATTGCAGGAGGAGAGGCAGACGATCCGTGAAATATAACATGTATATGCGGCTGCCTGTTCGCCGAAACGGAGAACTCGGCCGTCCGAACATCGGATTTCTTAGCGGCGTCGAGAGCAGCGAACGCACCCTTGTACTGAGGGCACGATGGGTCCAAAGAAGAAAGTTTGGGGATGAGGAGTAAACTAGGCTTTGTGTCGCCGAGGTAAAACTCCACTTCCGATGAGGAATAAACAGGATTCAGAGGCGCAGAGATTGCCCTGGGGCGGTTTTTTACCAGTCTTGCACGCAACCTAAGAGTTTTATAACATACCTAGCAATTCCTGTGCCCATAAACCCAAGAACAAACTCCAAACCGTTCACGAAGCTCATCGCGACCACGTCCCCGGTCTTCACACCTAGCTGTTGCGTTAGCGCGTCACGAACGAGTAAAACTGAGGATCTGAGTCCATTGTATGATATAGAAATGTCCAGTGGGTCGGGTAGAATGAGAGCAGGAGGAGAACGGAGCCATGACGAGCTGGAGTCGAGAAGTGTCCCAAGCGTGCTGATGTCTTCGCTTGGCATATTCTGCAATTAAGGAATCAAAGAAGTAGAACCGGCGCCCTGGCGTGGCGGAGTTTTTCTACAGAGACAGTATGCAGATGACTTTTGGAGAGGAGGAGTGCTCGCACAACCGGGACGAACAATACTACCTATGGTATTTGTACGATGGCATTTATGAGAGTAAAGTTTGCCAAGCCCCCCAGAGTCTAGGGGAGGGATACAGAGTCAATGGTCATTGAATGGATAACATAACAGAATTTAACAGTACAAGACATGAATCGGAGAAGGCCAATTTGAGAAGGAACGGGACCCAATCAAGATGTCGGAATAAATGCCATGCCAAGTCGGGTACGGTTGCCGAATAACATCAAGGTTCGTACCATAGGCTTCTTTGAACCAAGAACTCGGTGCGAATAACTCATATGATATTGGATGTATTGTCCGTCCATGTCTAATACTTGGCCCTCGAGATAAATCTCGAAGCTACAGCTGGGTATATATACCATAGAGACATCTCATATTTTGAGACCGCGGAGGAAGAGACACAGTAAATTGTAGTTTTTGCGTGTGAGAGACATTGGGAAGGCAGAGCTCTAAATGAAAAGCAGGCACCACGGCTATTTTCGGTGATAGTTGCCGTTAAGCACACACTATTACACAATGTCCCAGTCGCTTTGAAATGCAGTAGAATCAGTGAGGTATAATAAAATGTGGCGAAAATTCCACTGTGGAAAGAGGTGGGAAGAGACCCGTATTTGCTTGGTAGTAACATGGGCTGGTGGTCTGAAAATAGTCCAGGGTTATTGATTATAAACAATTTTGATAGAGAGACAGCAGCAGAACCAATAGCCAGTGCGTTGAGCGGCTGCGACGCCAATACGATCACTACTGTGGATGCTCTGACCCGATTGTAACACTTATTTCTGACCGGATGAGGCGCCCAGGTACCATCTGACACGAATTGAAAGATTGAAATCATGGAATTCTCACCAGAATTACCAAGGATTGTGGTGGAGGCAGACCAGGTGATCTGCAATCTTCATTTTAAGGTTTGTTGTTTGATTGTCTTAAAACACATGACGATGAGGTCAATTTACGTAATCGGTTGGCATTCATGGTTTCAGACGCCTCGACTTCGGCAGAATCAGAGAGACCGCTACTGATCCTGTATGCCACTGAGACCGGGAACGCACACGACGTGGCACAACGCATCTCTCGGGAAGCTAAGAGGCACCATTTCCAGGTCAACCTTGCAAGCGTTGACGAATATCCCATTGTCAGTGCTATTTACGCAGAATACTCAACATTGTTGGCTGAAGTGCTTCAGTAGGATGACTTTGTCATGGAAACCGTCATTGTTTTTGTCGTTTCGACCACTGGATCTGGCGTCGAGCCACGCTCCATGACTAGGATGTGGAACCTGCTGCTTCGCTCCGATCTCCCTCCGGATTTATTGGAAGGCATGGATTATGCTGTTTTCGGGTTGGGGGACACAGCATACGAAAAGTTCTGTTGGGCGGCCAAGAAGTTGGCTCGACGTCTGGAAAGCTTGGGTGGAAGACAGATCTGTCCAAGGGGAGAGGGAGATGAGCAACACCCCTTAGGGTAACTATGTTCTTCACGTATGTGATGTATTTAACCATGTGTTTAGAATCGAAGGTGGTCTAGATCCGTGGATAAATCAGCTTTTCGAATCTTTGCTAGCTCTGTTTCCTGTTCCACCAGGACATGAGATACTTCCTGCAGATCGGCTTCGACCTTCGAGAGTAACCATGACAACTTTGCAGGAAGGTAAAGTTGGCAGCATTGTGGAACAGACGTCCCATTTTGCAATTTTGAAGTCGAGTCGGAGAATAACCTCCGACGACTGGTATCAAGACGTGCGACATATGGAGTTTGAATTAGACTCGGATGTTGAGTATGTTTCAGTTATGCTATATCTTTCAGGACCATACAATTGATACCCTTGTTTTGTTGTCAAGAGATATAGGCCAGGAGATGTCGCAGTCATTTATCCAGAAGCTTCACAAGAGGATGTGGATCAGTTTTTGATTCAAATGGGTTGGGCCAATGACGCAGATGAATTACTTAGAATCAGTGTCAGACCTGGCGGTGCGTCACATTTTCAGCCGCCTGCCACTTATCCTTATCTATAATTCACCAGAGCAATCCCTCCCGGCCAATGTGCCTTCTGTTTTAACTCTTCGTGAGGCGTTTACCAAATATCTGGATATAAACACCATCCCTCGCCGCTCCTTCTTTGACCTTTTACGACATTTTGCTACTGATGACCTCGAACGGGAGAAGTTGAACGATTTTTGCACACTAGAAGGGCAGGTAAATTATTACCGCACTCTTCCTATCATCACAAAACTTAATCATCATTCGTATGACACAAAGGAGGAACTATATGACTACTGTCAGCGAGTCCGCCGCACGATACGCGAAGTTATTTCCGAGTTTCGCTCGGCGAGAGTACCAAAGGAATATATTTTCGATCTAATTCCACCGTTACGGCCGAGGCAGTTTTCCATCGCAAGCTCTGTCAAGGTATCTCCCTCTTCTTCTTAGATTAATTTGCATGTTTTCTTAGATGACCTCTTGCAATTATAGGCCCATCCTCGTCAAGTTCACCTCTGCGTCGCTATTGTTCAATACCGTACAAAGCTTCGCATTCCACGGCGGGGGGTTTGCACGATGTATTTGTCGTCTCTTGCAGAAGGTGTGTCTTGCCTCTGTTTTTAGGAGTCTACTGGATCCCATGTTCGCGTTGTCAGGAACACGCATACCCATCCAGATTCAAGAAGGGTCAATCCGACCTCCTCCTAAGGCATCGACGCCTATCATATGCGTGGGTCCCGGTACTGGCATAGCACCGATGCGTGCCTTGATTCAGGAGCGAGTGCACGATGGGACGACAGGTAGATATTTTTCTGGAGCAATTCCCAAGTAACTCTTGATGTATGCGCTAAAATACACCCAGAGAATACCTTATACTTCGGTTGTCGTTCTGCCAATAAGGACCAACACTATTGCACCGAGTGGGAGAACTTGGTTCGGGGGGGAACGCTCCGATATAGGCTCTCGTGCTCTCGAGACGGGAAGGAAGGCACCGCTAAAGTTTATGTTCAGCATCTCCTGGAGCAAGATGCAAAGTTGACTTGGGATATTTTGAACGATCAGCAAGGGTGTTTGTATATCTCAGGGTATGTGGATGTTAATATGCCACGCTTCATACAAATCATTGCCGATTACAGGTCTTCAAATAAAATGCCAGTGGCAGTCAAGAAGGCGATAGAGCATGCCGCCATGACTGAGGGGGGTTTGACGGATGCCGAGGCGAAAAGGTTCATTAGTAAACTAGAGCGAGGGGGGAGGTTGTTTGAAGAATGTTGGAGTTGAGTTCTACTAGTTTAGCTTGCTCTTAGAAGTATTCGGTGAAAGGGGAGTTAAGCATCACACAGGCCTGGGTGTGAAATTTTGAAACTCCCTTCTTCAGCTGTAACTATTTCGTAGAGAGAGCGAGCTATCACCTACCGCCAGACTTGGGGCGTTGTTACTATACTTGCTTTACTCCAACTCATACAATCTCTCGCTCGTGCATCTATTATTGCTATGCTTGTACCGCAATCTGTAGCTCCAACTTACTTGTTCACTATAGCTGCAATCTTTCCTTCGTCAACTGTAGCTCGAGCTTGGCCTTGGAGTTCTTCAACTCGATCTCTTCTTCTGTCTGATCAAATATCAAATTCGCAAGGTAAACCTTAAGTTCTATTTGCTAAATAGCGTTCAGATTGATCCCCAGCTCTATTTCCGACAGATATACTGTCTATGGACGAGATCGGTGCTTTGTTCCTCAATATAAGTGCGTCTCTTTCTTCTGGCCTTGATCTTCCTCTCCGAATGAGACTTATGGAAGTCATTCACTACATCACTATAATAGAAACTCTGGACGGATACTCGCAAAAGCCTGATTGTTTTCGTGATACTGTGACGGCGGTCCGTAACCGGTGTGGGGAAGCTGAAATGAGTGAGGTTGAGAGAGTGGGAGGTAAGAGCTTTTTTTTTTATCAACTGAAAAGCCATTCTTTTGGAACCAATATATACCCCGAAAGCCGCGATCTCTATGACTTTGTGCGAGCTTGCGACTGCTAAACATCATTTACCGCCTCTGGAGTGTGTTCCTTACACTTCTTATACTTCGTCGCCTCGTGAGAGGGAGAATGTCGATGAAGAAACTCAGTCAGTATGTGTCAGGTCAGTTGCTTTTTTTAGCTGTTATCTTTTTGTATACTATAAATTTTTTTATGGTGTGGGTATTCTATTATAGTGCACTTTCGCGGAGTGCTCAGTTTTGGTCAAGCTACTCTGGCTATTTGCGAGAAGTCCGTGAGTTTATTCGTCAATTTTTTCATGTGACACATAAAACTAAAATGCTTTTCCCACAATCCCACAAGCGCAACTGTGTTTTGCGTATCGCCGCTGGCACGACATTGGTATTTTACAGTTTTTTTTTTTTGGATTTTTGATGTTAGGATATTAATTAAAAATCTTTTCTGGAATAGATACTTCCAAGTCGATATATCTAAATGCGACATTGGAAAAATTGTCACTTATCCGTTTTCTTAAGAATCGGGAGACGAGAATGATGGCACTGTTGGAAAATTGGGCAGAAAATATTTCAGTTTGTCATTTTTTTTTGCGGATACTGCAAGCCTTTTTTTTGTCTTCTGTTTGCTGAATCATAAATGAAGGAACTGCGTACCTTCTCTGGAAACCTCAACATGCAACTATTTGAGTCCAAGGAACATTTTCGTGACTTGGCAGTTGACATGGACAATACTGTCTTGAAAGTAGGTACGCCGATATGTTCTGGATGAGATTTATCGATCATTGGCATGGTATCAGTTTCAAGAAATCGTAGGCGACTTCTTGAGCTCGGCGCAGAAGCAACATAATGCACACCTAGAACAACATACGTTTCAGGTACACGATCAGTCTTCCAAAAATTGGGGGCGGTGTACTGATGTGAAGGAACTTATATAGCTTCAATCACTCCTGCGAAATGCGGTGGCAGCTGTAGCGCATTTGCTCTCTCTCAGTCCACCTAATGACTAATGGTTTTGAGAAAGCACACAGAGTCCTTACTTCAAGTTATGACTTCAATAAATGCCTCGTTTTCTTCTCGCATTGAAGCCATACATGATATGGCATTTGGACGAATAAACAATCTTTTCATGTCTTTAGTAAGTACTAACCTATGCCAGTGGAGAAGGGCGTTGCATTAATATGCGGAGAAAGTCTCGACTAGACACGCATTGGGAGAAGATGACTTATGATATCACTATTCTCGGTGGTGTGAGTAACTTCCCTCTCATGTTCACATATTTTATTTTATTTCCTGACGAATTATCCGTTTGTCGTCACAGAATGTCCTCGGTATCGCGGACATCACGAATCGCACTACAGTTCAGCTCGAATCTAATCTTGAAGCTATCATGTCCCACCAGGTATCAAAAAAAGCTATTCATAACGTACGTATCTGGTAACCAACTAACCATGTTCCCTCCCAGCATCTTCAATCAGAAGTCTCCGATGCCGTTCATAACCTTTCACGTACCGTCACTTCATTATCGTCCATCGTTCATGCAGAAATGCGACGCCTCAACGAAACTGCGCGCGAGTTTCATTATTTACAACTTTTACCGCCTCTGTATTTTCCAATGCATTGGTTGAAAATATGTGCTAAATTTCTGGTAGGAGGTGAGTGTGATCGCGAGATTGTTTTTTTTTGAATGGCATTGGAAGTGGTTTTTCAGTAAACCCAGCGTATCTTGATCACTTGTCTCGTCTACCTGTTCTGAATTTTGGGATTCGATTACTTGCCTTCTCGTGGTCACTCATGCAGCTGTTTTGTTCCATTTTCATGGTATGTTTTTATTTTATTTTTATTCTGTCATCTTGGAGAGGTGGTATGGATTTATCTATTCAGAGTTTCTTCATCGTCCGCATATCGTCATCTAAAATACGAAATCGGGGAGAATCGTAAGTGTTTCGCCGCGAAGTTGCCACTTGGTGTATGTATAACCTGTCCGACAGTGAGCGTAGCCTTCAAGCAGAACCTCGGACACGATTTTTTGATCGAAATAGAGCGACCAGTCCAGCTGCCACTTCAAGTATATATTCTGTCTTACCACGACGTCGGTTTATGTCTCGAATACCGGCACGTCTCTACATGCCAACTTCAGCTTCGTGTGTATGATCGTTTGTGCATTTGGGTGGTAATCAATTTCAATAAGTTCAGTTTTGTGTAGTTTTCTGAGCTTCTTCTGTCTTCTTGCGATTAATTAATACCAATGAAACATAAATTGATATTCATGACGTTGTGTCAAGATCGCCACGGCCAGCTTCCTACTATTCGTGAACGGACAGGTTCGACAAATTTTCTGGAAAAAGAAGGGGCTAGATATATAGATAATCCAATCCTCAGAGAGATTAATACCGTGTTATGTTCAGTTCAGTTTGTTCAAGTATATATTCCGTCTTACCACGACGTCGCTTTATGTCTCGCATACCGGCACGTCTCTACATGCCAACTTCAGCTTCGTGTACATGATGTTTGTGCATTTGGGTCGTGACCAATTTCAATAAGCTCAGTTTGTGTAGTCTTCGAATCTTCTGTCTTCTTGCGATTAATACCGATGAAAGATAAATATTGATATCATGACGTATGTCAAGATCGCCACCGCCAGCTTCCTACTATTCGTGAGCGGACAGGTTCGACAAATCTTCTGGAAAAAGCAGGGGCTAGATACATAGATAATCCAACCCTCACAGGGATTAATGCCTTGTTATATGTTCAGTTCAGTTTTGAATTGGTGTTGACCCTATCTCACCACGCAATGAAATGTGGCGCACCTTGGTGACTCCATATGCCAATACTGCATTAGCAACATCTCCAGCAAGCTGCTGAGACACTATAGGATCACTTTGTGAAGCCTCCTCAACACCAGTATCACTGCCCTTTGGGAATTTGGGGTATCCGAAGATTCCATACCGCTTTCCTACTCTAGCAGCCCAGCGTTCGCCCTCGTCAATCCATTGAGACCCTTTCTCTCGAAACCACTGCTGGTGATCCCGATCTTCAGATTCAGATTCAGATATTTCCTTCCGTATGAAGAGGACAGCTTGTGAGCCTATGCCGAGTGATTTTGCGAAGAAGAAGACTGATATTAGAGGAACGAGAGCGGTGATCTCGTGTAGGATTGCGAATGATGTCGTGAGCGTAGCCTTCAAGCAGAACCTCGGACACGATTTTTTGATCGAACCAGAGCCACCACTCCAGCTGCCACTTCAAGTGTATATTCCGTCTTACCACGACGTCGGTTTATGTCTCGAATACCGGCACGTCTCTACATGCCAACTTCAGCTTCATTGCATGATGTTTATGCATTTGGGTCGTGACCAATTTCAATAAGCTCAGTTTTGTGTAGTCCTCTGAGCTTCTTCTGTCTTCTTGCGATTAATACCAATGGCACATAAATATTGATATTCATGACGGATGTCAAGATCGCCACCGCCAGCTTCCTACTATTCGTGAGCGGACAGGTTCGACAAATCTTCTGGAAAAAGCAGGGGCTAGATACATAGATAATCCAATCCTCACAGGGATTAATGCCTTGTTATGTTCAGTTCAGTTTTGAATTGGTGTTGACCCTATCTCACCACGCAATGAATGTGACGCACCTTGGTGACTCCGTATGCCAATACTGCATTGGCAACATCTCCAGCAAGCTGCTGAGACACTATAGGATCACTTTGTGAAGCGTCCCCAACACCAGTATCACTGCCCTTTGGGAGTTTGGGGTATCCGAAGATTCCATACCGCTTTCCTACTCTAGCAGCCCAGCGTTCGCCCTCGTCGATCCATTGAGACCCTTTCTCTCGAAACCACTGCTGGTGATTACGATCTTCAGATTCAGATTCAGATATTTCCTTGCGTATGAAGAGGACAGCTTGTGAGCCTATGCCGAGTGATTTTGCGAAGAAGAAGACTGATAGAAGAGGAATGAGGGCGGTGATTTCGTGTAGGATTGCGAATGATGCTAGGAGGGATGGAAGAGGTGTTTTTGTTCGGGTTGATAAGGATGCTAGGGCTGCTTTGTAGGGAGCGAACTTGGATGATGGGGGTCGCGACATCATCCATGTGACGGACGACCCTCAAGCGTCCACTGGCGGCGCGCCCTTTGTTTTAACAACCACTTTTGTGGCAGTAAGTCGTTTTCTGTCATATTTCACCAAGATAATCTGTATTTTACTTCTAACAACTTAATCTTTCAAGGTATTTTGGGGCAGGGGCTAGTACCGTTTTAGTCAGGAATTTAATCAAGGAGCCTCCTGGTTGAGAGTTCATAGCCCTTTATCAGCAACGAGAAAAAAATTTCAGGTGCTTCTCTTTTGTCTGGTGTCTGGATAAGGAGTGTGACAACACCACCCCACACCGTCGCATCATCGTTGGTCGGTTCAAGATAAATTGCAGTCACAGACCAATAATGAGAAAGGAAAGTTTTGAGGCCCTGCTCTTCTTTTGTGAGGAGAGTAAGCACTTCATACCGTCGCGTCGTTGGTCGGTTCACAGCCTTGTAAAAGACAAATGCATTCACAAACAAACCAATAATGCGAAGATTTGTAGCACTTCTCTCCTTCTGGCTGTGAGGAGAGTAGCACTTCATACCGTCGCATCGTTGGTTCAGTTCACGGCCTTATAAACGACAAATGCAGCCACGTCACAAACAAACCAATAATGCGAAGATTTGTAGCACTTCTCTCCTTTTGGCTGTGAGGAGAGTAGCACTGCACACCATCGCATCGTTGGTCGGTTCACAGCCTTATCAAGGGCAGTCACAAACCAATAATGCAAAGATTTGTAGCATTTCTCTCCTTCTGGCTGGGAGGAGAGTAGAACTGCACACCGTCGCATCGTTGGTCGGTTCACAGCCTTATCAAGGGCAGTCACAAACCAATAATGAGAAGATTTGAACTGCTTTTCTGCCGTCGGGCTGTGAGGAGAGTAGCACTCCACATCGTCGCATGGTTGGTCGCGTACCTTTACCATATCATTTCCCAGGCAGTGCACACCATAGAATCACGAAATGAAAATACGGATGTAACGAGGAGTCTCATTGTGGCAGAATGCAAGACACTAACTGGTGGCATATAAATAAAACTAAACGGCATTCTGCTTTTCGAGAACTTCTTTTGAAAGGGCGAGCAGCGGTGGCAAAATAAGCACAGCATCTTCAAGTTGTTTACCGAGTGGTGTTGACCACACTGCGCAAGTGCCACAAAAGACTTTCGGTTGAGGAGAGTTAAGCGTCGCCATGACGTCAAGATAGTGACACCGAATATTGTTTTGTTTTCCGAACGTTCTAACCGTTCGGTGGTTAGGCAAGTGGTAAGCTGTTCACGTCCAAGGACCTAGATACTAGACATGAAGTTCCTGCATGATATTAGACAATCTTTGCGGTGGGACTACAGGCTTGAGCAACGTGAACTCGTAGGGTTCATAGACATTACCTAGACTATTAAGTGGGAGGGAAAAGGCCATTGTTCATGGTCTAAGCTTGGAGGCCCGTTGAACGAGTCGCTGTTATGGGTCGTGGGGGGAGACAAACTCATTCATGGGATGATGTTGTTTTTGTCTTGCACATTATATTGATGTTCCGTACAGTTGAACAATCCACACATGCTGATCTGGCGTTTATACAGCTCTCCGGTCAGTCATCACCCGCACTATACAGCCCGTCCCAGCGACTTCGGTTAACTATTCGAAAGAAGATGTATGTTGGATAATCATAGAGTCATGAGGCTGAGGCACTCACCTTTTCATGCCATGTCAACAACACGCTTCCCGAGACATCTCCCCACCC
>QLPI01001199.1:0-34991 GCA_003314275.1 Chroogomphus rutilus
GGATGTTCCGTACGGTTCACTTCGAGATCTCGCCGTTATGATGGCCGTTCTGAACAAGTCACCGCCGCACAGACCATGCTCGCCTTTGAGATATGATATTAAGCATGTGGATTTCCTTTGGGAGCTTTTGGAGAATTGTTGGGCCGAAGCTCACCGGCGTCCCAGTATCTGTACGGTTAAAGATCGTTTATCCCTTTTCTATCCTTGATGAGTCTTCAGACACGCTACCTTTTGGGAGCCACCCTTATTAATATCTCGCAAAAGTCATTTGTACCTTTGCGGATGAAACCTAGCTTGAATTGGTGTTTCATACATAATCTTGAAAGTCTTGACTTAAATAGGACGTAGACATAGAACGGCGCTTCAGTTGGTTGCACAACCTGGGCTGCAGCTGTTGAGTTTCTTGAACATCTGTGGAAAGATTTTGGGATACAGGAAATTCGTTGCCTTGTCGGAAAATTACTCTGGTATCCATCTAGAATCATTGATCATTCAGAGCTCATCACGATCCGTTCCCGGTTATCCCTAGATGCCTTGTGAGTAGCTGAGTGCTACATGCTTTACGAGGATGCGGCAGGTGCAAAATAAGATTGAAAAGCTTGCTAAATCCATGCACCTGAGAGAACAAATGTCAAGGGAAAAATAAGCAAGGCAGGGTATCAGGAAGCATTGTCCCGAGAATGGAGCTATCTCTTAGCAGTGTTGATGACATCGACTTGACTGTAACTATGTCGGGTAGTGGGCAACTGTCTTGTCCATGTCCATGCGACCAGCCTCCCATGTCACAAAGCGCTGACTTGGAGAAAGAAGAAATGCGCCGCATCAAGCCAATGACAAGGAAAAAGAACCCAGCATTCTGATAAGCACCCTCCCCTTCTCGGTGAGGTCCATTCCTAGCGATCAATGGGGGTCAAGTCTTAGTCGCAATTTTCCAAATGCGTATTTGAGCGGATTACCTACGAAGGTTACTAGACAAGGAGACTATAAGAGGGTGAAAGAGCGAGTCTCGTACGAACTAGACGTAGTTAAGAGCCTTGAAAAAATCGGAGAAGAGCGTGAACAAGGCGAAAAGCCCGTCGAAACCGACAAGATGCTGTTCGGGGACGTCAGATACCAGGTTAGGATGGTACCGACAAGACTCGGGGATCAGAAATCATGGCCAGCATGGTTGGGTTAATGATGTAAAATACATTCTCAGCTTGGGAAGCCTTCCTATCATTAAGTTCCGTGCGTCGACCACTTTACCCATTCCTCGAGGCTCGGATGATTTTGACCATTCTGACCATCTGGAACGTCGATTCTAGATAAGGACACAGCAGTCTCTGATTCGTTCTTCGATCGCTTACAAGGAATAGACGACGAGGAACAAAAGGGTGGGTGGGTGTCATACGAATGAGATATATGTCTGGGCCTTGCAACAAGTCGACATGATCGAAAGAGCCAGCCAAGCCTAAGAATCTGAGACCGTAGAGTTCAACTTGGACAACTTGTCTAAAATGCAAGAGAAAGCACAGGATCGCAGAAGATCCAAATGACAAGGGTCAAAGGTATTTGAGTGGTTTGGCTTTAAGTATGCGATTTTGAATGACGATATTCGTCTATTCCAAACTGCAAAGCGCGACGCCGGTAGGGAGTAAGAAGGGACAGGTAGATCGGAAAATGGAATGGGGAATATGTTGAAATTTCAGTGGTGCTGAGAAAGGACTGCGGAAAGAACAACTCTTTGGCTTGAACGGAGGTAATGGCTCGTTGCAAACAGATGAGGAATTACAAAGCATGTGTGACTGATGTCACATGTCAACCAATGCACAGATGCCAGTCGAATTATTCAACACACCTCCTCTAGCGGCATCAACACTCCATGCACCCCCTGAAATCCAAACTCCTAAACTTCTATCTCAGATGAAAAATAGATCAGCAACTTGTTTCTCATCAATATCCGATGTAGTAGGACCACGGTAACATATTTGGTGAGTTTGCCTACAATTACAAGGAGACAATTGTAACCATTGCGTTCCGGCAGCTCTGTGATGAAGTCCATGGTTACCACTTCAAAGGGTCGTCCCGGTATAGGGATTGGTTGCAGCAGTCCCATAGGTGTGTGCCGTTTCAATTTAGCCTTTTGGCATACATCACAACTGACTACAAACTTTTTAACATCTCTGCTCATCTGTGGCCAGTAGTAGGTGGCAGCCAAATGGTTGTATGTCCTATGGTACCCTGCATGGGCAGCTTCTGCTGGTTCGTCATGTGTTTCACTCATGACTTTTGCTTGCTGACTCTTTGGTACACATAGCCTTAGGTTTCCATTCCAGTCTTCAAAGAAGATAAGTCCATCTTCTCTCTCGGAAAATAAAGGTTGCTGAACTTTGTTCCAGCCAGCCTCCTTTCTTAGCCTGGTTCGTACCTTCGAAAAGTAAGGGTCCAAGTCATATCCATGAACAAATTCTTCCGTTTCCTTAGGGTGAATGGTAGCAACCAGGTTGAAAGTTCTGGCAGCTTGGAATGGTACCGGAGTGATTCTTTGGTGAGTTTCAGCATCCACACTAGTCTTTACTGTTCTGACTTCTAGTCTTTCATTCTCTTCTTCGAACCTGGCCATCAATTCGAAAGTTCTGGCCTCTAGTTGGGGGGAAATTTCCTTATAAAAGTCAGTAAGGAATTCCAGGTCCGAGTTGAGAATTGTGTGTGCTGATCCATCTTGAAAAGGTCCTTCTTAGTATGGCACTCTTCTCCTGAGTCAGGAGATGGGGTCCACATTTGAGTGGACTCTTCCAGCCCTATGTACTACCTGGAGATCTGGGTAAGCTGAAAATACAGTCCCCCAAGTAAGTAATCTCCTGTTTACATTTTGGAAAGTCCTGCTCCAGACTAATGCTGCATGATCTGTCACAGCAGTGATCTTCTCTCCCTCAATGTAAGGCTAAAACTTCACCAGTCCATCTCTCAGAGCTAGGGCTTCTCTTTCAGTGGGTGAGTAGTTTCTTTCAGCTGGTTTAAGTGTCCTTGACCAGTATGCATTAACTCTTTTCACCTTGACAGTGGTTTCTTCAAATTCTGAGTTCCATGTAATGTCTTCAAATGGATTTTCTTCCTTGCTGACTGGGATGACTAGACTAGGGACTTGGAGTTCTTCTTGGTAGGCCTTCCATAGTTTTTCATAAGTCCTTGTCCCTTTCAAGTCTCGGATTTTGATGGGCTGAACTTGTTGCAAAATAGCTGCTATGCCCACATCATAGGCATCAGAATAAATTCTGTAGCCCAGGCCTGGCACAGCATATGCACAAACAGGTGAGCTAACCAATGCTTCTTTTGACAACCTAAAGGCCTCTTGTTGAGTTTCTCTTCATTTCCATTTAGTGTCCTTTTTTAACAACTCAAACAGGGGGGCCACTAGCCAGGCATAAAAAGGTATGTATGCTGCAAAGTAGACCATCATTCCCAAGAAAGTCTGTAGTTCATGTAGATTCCTTGGTTCTTCTAAGTCTAATATAGCATCCACCTTTTCCTTGTGAGTGGAAAGTCCAAGTCTGGACACTTTCTGTCCTAGGAGGAGGAGTGACTGGTATGCCAAATGACACTTTGGTGGTGAGAATGTAATTCCTGATTCACTGACTGCATGAAACACTTGGTCTAAATGATTCAGGTGATCTTCAAACATTTTTGAATAAATCACAATATCCTCAATGTAGACCAAGGCAAAAATCCAAAGGTATGGGGCCAGGACATTTTGCATCACTCTTTGGAAAATGGCTGGGCCATTTATGTAACCAAAGGGCATTCTCTTGAATTGGTAAAGACCTCTGTGAGTCTGAAATGCTGTTTTTTCCTTGGCATCAGCTATTTTTAATTGGGTAAAACCAGAAAGAGCATCCAGGGTGGTCAACCAATTTGATCCAGTGAGGGCCTGGAGAATGGTATCCTGTCTGGGCAATGGGAATTCATCAGGAATAACCCTTTCATTGAGTTTCCTGTAGTCAATGCACATCCTTGGTTTCCCTGATCTGTAGACAATCAACACAGGGAATCCCCATGGGCTCTTGGATGGTTCAATGACTTCTAGCTTGATCCATGCATCCATTTGTTTATCAATGATTTCCCTCTTTGCAGAGGGGGCATTGTAAGGAGGTAAGGATATTTCCTTAGCTTCTGGCCTTAAACTGATCTCAATCCTGGCATCATAATTCCCTAGGTGACCATCAAGTCCAAAGGCATTGTTGTTTTTGAGAACTACCTTTTCTATGTCCTTCCTTTGACTAGGACTCAGATCAGGTGAGAAGTCAAGTTCATTGATCAACTGTGTGGTCGGAATAATTTCTGAAGGCAATTCTTGGGTTTTGGGTCCTCCAGGCACAGTTTCTTCTTCAGGGTTGTCTGGACCTAGATATATGCACTCTTCTTTCTCAATTCCCAGCTTCTCAGTAACAGACTTGATCAGGTGAGCATGTTTTTGTAATTTCTCAACCTGTTCTGGGCTTCCCTTGGAATTTTCCAACCAGGAAGTGGGATTCCAGGCATAACCCAGCAACTGACCTTGATGGATTATGACTGGTCCTTGGGAGAAATTGGACATGTAAAGCTGTGGATTATCTCTAGAAATTATTGAGTCTGTAATTCCATAACAATCTTCTGGGCCTTTGTTGGAGTGAATGATCTTTTCCACAAAGACATGTTCTGAATTTCTGTCAGGCTCCGGGAATGCCGAGGATGTGGCCAAGTCCTGCAGGCTGGGAGTAGTGGCATGGCTTCAATGTGCTCGTGTGTTGTGCCCTACTTCCCATGCATGCCACCAATTTGGGACAGAGGGATACCCGGGAGAGTGCTGAGAGTGTCGGCCCAGGTAAAGGACTTGGGACAGGGGAGGGGAGGACAAGAAAGTGTAAACCTAGTTGATTTCCAGAACAAAGAACCATCTACATACATTGGCTACTTATATAGGCTAATAAGTGAGATGTGAAACAGAGTGGCCCAAGGAATGGAGAACAATAAGGTATGAAGAATCATGTGGAGGTATTGTCCACAATGGTCAAGAATAGAACAAGGAATGTGGGTGAGAATAGAACAATGAAGCATGACCAAGAACAAGAGAGTGAGTGAGAATAGAACAATAGAGAGTGGCTGAACATAAAACAATAGGGCCACTGCTGAGTGACAACAAATAGTGAGTGTCCTGAGGGTAAACAGGCAAGGGGAAGGACAGGGAATAACAGAATGATAAGGAATAGGAGGGTGGGATAGAGATGATGAACCAAATGATGAACCAAATGTACCGAGCCAAGGCCACACACTGGTGAGGGATGATATGGGTAAGGGTTGGTTGGTCGGTACTTCCAAGTAAATCAGAGCATGGTATTGTGGGCTTTACAATTTCCTGGAAAAAATACCTTGACAGGGACTAAGACTGCTGATTGGGATGGAATGCAAATTTTCCAAGATGCTCTGACATGTGAGTCAAGAATTCTACCTCTGATTAGTTTTCTGAGGTTTTTGGCATGTCTATGGGCCTTAAACTTGGCCAGAAGTGATGGCAAGTTCAGAATGGTTCTAATTTTAAATGCATGTCCATCATCTCCTTGTAGGGTGGCTCTAACAGAATTCTGTATAATGGTACATCTCCCTGAATTCCTAAATAACAGATAAGTGGAAGATTCCTCTCTGACAATAGATATGGAATATTGATCTGCAAAGTCATTTCCTAGGATCACAGGTGTGGACATTCCTTTGACCACATAAGCTTCAACATCAATCTGGACTGGTCCAGCATCAGTTTCAAAGATGATGGGCAGGTTTACATATCCAGATATCTTTGAAGTTCCAGTGACTTGAATCAGGTTAATTTTTTGTCCAGTTTTGACCTTAGGTGGATTGTCCATTTTTGCCAAAGCACTTTGGGATATTAGTGTGATGTCTGACCCAGAGTCAACAATGAGATTCTGTTGATTCCTCCCATATTCTCCAAGCCAAACTTTAGTGGTAGTGGCATTGGTTCCCAGAAAGGCACATCCAGCTGGCCTGGACATATGTTTCATCAATTTCAACAGTGCATTGGGGGCAAGGTTGGCAATTTTGGATATCCCTAGTAATGAAGTAGTCTTTCCAGCTTCTTTAATTAGTTTCCTCTTTTCCCTGCGATTTTTAGGTGATTTATTAAGGAATTTATTGTCAGGTTCAGGAGGAAGAGAAGTTGGTGGAGAAGAAGGTGATTCAGGGTAAATTTCTGATCCCCCCAGCCCAGATATATCCTTTAAATTGTGTATTAAGGGCCTAATGACATTACAATGTGCTTCAGGGAGGTCTCCTGGAGCTTCCTGTGTGTCAGGGATTTTTTCAGAAATTTCAGCAGTAGTTTGATAAACTTGGGCTTGTTCATCATCCAGATCAGTTTCTTCCATTATCAACTGTTCATAAATGTTATCATATTCTTCTGGAGCTTGGGCATCATCCATTTCCCCTGTAGCTAGTTTGGAATTAATTTTGTGGAATTTTTTTGTTGGTCTGGGTATATGCATGCTTGCATTCCTTATCCCAGTGTTTCCAGCTCCCACAATATTTACGTCCT
The DNA here is from genome assembly GCA_003314275.1 of Chroogomphus rutilus. Classification (NCBI taxonomy): domain Eukaryota; kingdom Fungi; phylum Basidiomycota; class Agaricomycetes; order Boletales; family Gomphidiaceae; genus Chroogomphus; species Chroogomphus rutilus. The sequence continues at coordinate 6,560 of QLPI01001199.1, forward strand.
CTAGCTCCCTTTTCTCCAGGGGTAGCTCTTTTAGAAACATTATTGTTGTCTCTAGGGAATTTAGGCGGTGGCAGCCCTGATGAAGCTCCTGCCAAATGTGACCATGAGTCATGATATGTTCAGGTGCCTATGTTGCCCATATTTGGTAGCACTTCGATGTGCAGATTCTAAGTGCGTCCCTTATTGGCTGGCCAGGCTCATCTCCAAATTCCACATTCTGCATTCAAGGTCATTGGAGAGGGTAAAAGGTGCATATGTCAACATTTCTTTGTGGTATTTGATAGCTGACTGAAATTCTATGATGGTCGGACATTGCTGGGCATCGATCACTGTGTGCCAAAATGCAGGTGCACCGGCCATAATTTCTATGATTAACTCACTGTCTGACATTTTGTTCACCAAGCACAGCAGTTCTACCTTGCAAACGAAGTACTTGCTGGGGGTCTCGTGTGCATGTCCTGCTTCCTTGTATAATGCTCGGTTTGCGCAAGACTTTTGGCAGTCAAGCCAGGTGTGGTTCATGTAGTACGTGGTTATTGCCTCTTTCATAGTCCTCCAATTGACCGTAGCTTGCTTTCTATAGCTCATTGGCAGCGAGAAGAACCACTTCTCTGTGTTTCTGTGCAACCGGAGTGGGACAATCTCCCCTAGTTGCCTATGGACAGTGAGTGACCTCTCTGCTAGGAGGTTTATCTTCATTAACCACTGAGCTAGGGCATCAGGGTCTCCATCCCATTCAGGAACAATCTCAGGGTGGATTTTAGCATCAAAGTAAGCTTCCTCATTTATTCTTGCATTTGTTCTTCCTGCTGACTGTCCTTTTGCCTGATCCCCCCTTCCTGGACTATGTCTTCAATTTCTACATGACCTATGGCCATGCACCTCATTGCTATCATCTGGGAATCATCTCCAGATGGTTCCGGGTCTCTAGAGGGCTGCGTTCATTCATGGTCAGGCTGCATTTGCCTCCATCCATGATCCCCCCTGTCTGTGCTATCTTCTCGACACCTCCATAGGAAACAACCACGCGCCTGGTTGCTATCGCTAGGTGGGTCGTTTTCAAGCAGCTCTGGGTCTCTAGGTGGCCTTGTTTGTTCTCCAGAGGGCCACGTTCCCTGCAGGCACCTAACATTCAGCAGGGCAGGAGAGGGTGTAGGGCTCAACACATCGTCGCCGTAGGTTGGTCTCAGGTATGGAGACTTCTAGAGGTCTTAGAGACTTGGGTGAGTGCAGCAGTCTTTGATTCCACTGTTTCTGGTATGCTGAACATTGTCCTTCTTCTTTCATGCACAGAAGGATGAAAATATCCTCCAAAACCTTAGATTGGGTGTGTCCTGTAGGATCTTGCATGTAAGACTGATCTCTTATGCTCCTTCGTCTAGATACATGTCCTTGTGAGCCTGAGGTACATCTCTGTTCAAATTGTTCCTCAACCAGCTCATCAAACACCGGTGTCTCAAGCTCCATTGTTCTGTGAGGTCTGGGCACATATATATTCTTTTTGTTAAAACCGCATGTCGGGAGCTTAGCTAGGTGCCTCTAAGGTTATTTCCGATGATTCCGAGAGGTTTCCGGAAGTCCTCATTTCCTGAATGTTCGGAAACCGGAGGTCGGTTTGGACGGAAAGTGCGAGGGAGACTAAGTTGATATTCGTACTAGCGAACAGTCCAGTCGACTGGCAGACTATATACATGTGACTATCCTTATACTATCTTTGCTGGTTATAAAACAAGGAGAAAAGGGAGTACAAGGGGTCAATATAAAAGAGAGAACAAGGGAGTAAGGTACGCGATGGTCCTGCGCATCGGTTATCAAAGTATCGGAACCTTGACTTCGGAGTCTTCGGAGGTTCGGAAACGCAGAACCTTGGACTATATATCAGACATCCGGAAATCGGTTATTCAGTCTTTGAGCGATCGGAAAAGTCCCGGAAAAGGTGTGGGTGGTTGTGGGGGTTGGTATGGGTTTAGTGAGAGTACGGGCCATAACACTTTTGCTCAGTGGATTCAGGTGTGTTATCCACTTCTCTTTCGGAATGGAACAATTTCTGACTTATCGCTTATCGCTTTGCTGAATGCTCGGTCCACCTGCATCATTCGTGAGTGGACATTATGCGCTGCCGTATACTTCATGTTGAACGTCTCCAGCTCTTCAGAGCTCTGTGAGGGAGAAGGAAAGCAAGGGGCAGCTTCCTTTTCATCAGGGACTTGGTAAGTTCCTTTCTCTAATGCTACCAGATCCCAATAGAATGCTAAATAATTCTCCGCATCTTCCCTGTAGGCCACACACAATACTTCAATCTCTGGCAAAGACTATATTGCGTCTGTGGGCCAGTTGTCTGGCAGGGTTGTGTCAAGCCCACACTACCATGCTCTGATTTCTCGGCAGTACCAACCAACCAACCCTTACCCATATCATCCCTCACCAGTGTGTGGCCTCAGCTTGGTACATTTGGTTCATCATTTGGTTCATTATCTCTATCCCACCCTCCTATTCTTTATCATTCTTTTATTCCCTGTCTTTCCCCTTGCCCATTTACCCTCAGGACACTCACCATTTGTTGTCACTCGGCAGTGGCCCTATTGTTTTATGTCCAGCCACTCTCTATTGTTTTATGTCCAGCCACTCTCTATTGTTCTATTCTCACTCACTCTTTTGTTCTCGGTCATGCTTCATTGTTCTATTCTTACCCACATTCCTTGTTCTATTCTTGATCATTGTGGACAATACCTCCACATGATTCTTCATACCTTATTGTTCTCTATTCCTTGTACCACTCTGTTCCACATCTCACTTATTAGCCTATATAAGTAGCCAATGTATGTAGATGGTTCTTCGTTCTGGAAATCAACTAGGTTTACACCTTCTTGTCCTCCCTTCTCCGGTCTAAAGTCCTTTACCTGGGCCGACACTCTCGGCACCCTCCCAGGTATCACTTCTGTCTCAAATCAGTGGCATGCATGGGAAGTAGGGCGCAACGCACGAGCACGTTGAAGCCATGCCACTACTTCTGGCCTGCAGGACTTGGCCATTACCTGGGCCGACCTTTTGGCATTCCTGGAGCCTGACAGGTTGGTAGTTTTGGAGGGGTAAGGTTAAAGCTTTCCAAGGTGAGTTTCCTTTTCCTTTCTATTTTCCTAAGTGCTATGAGAGTTGACTCATATGTCCATGGATCTATTCTGTATCCAAGCTCATTCTGGCTGACAAATCGGACAATCTTGAGTCTCAGGAGTTTGTCAATCAATAGCTGTTCCTCCTTGAACAGTCTTTCAGCACCGGGGGAGAGGGTCCTATACCCAGGTATGTTTGATCTGTCCAAATAGTATTCTGCAATGGCTAACAGATCATTTCTTCTTTCCCAAACTTTGTCCTCTTTCTCCACTTGCTTTCTCCTTCTTGCAGTGAGGATTTCTACATTGTCAGGATGAGCAAGAGAGGGTAGTTGAACCAGAGAGCTGGGAGAGATGGGTCCCATGCCATCCCATGGTAAAGGTTCGTCTAGCAATCCTTCTGGTACCTTAAGAAGACTGAAAGGTGAAATGTTTCTATTAACAGGTGTAGTTCTTCCACTGGGTGTGGAGTGGAAGATAGGTGTTTCCTGCATGGTTGATGACATGCTGGAGGGGAACTTGAGTCCTTCACAGGGCTTATAGACTTCAAGTTGTGGATTGGGTCGGTTAGGAGCAGGGTAAGGGTTTAGGTAGTGAGGAGGTGTAGGTGGTGTAGTATTATGTATGGGTCTTTGAATATATCCTTCCTCTGTCAAATCCTTGAGTGATTCGTTGAGTGAAAGGGTAGCTAGTCCAAGAACTGAACCTGTTATGGTTTTTGTGATGAAGACTAAACAAGAGTAATTGATCAAGCAATAGACCTGTCAATTCCCAGAGTGTCCACCACTGTTTTGGAACCGGAAATGAGGTAACCTGAGAACCATGACAAAACTGTGGTATGAAGAAAGCCTAATCAAGTTCTCCGACAAGATGTGGGCAAGTGGAAGCCTGTCTGAGTTGATGTCAAAAAAGAATTGTTTAGAGGGGGCCTTGGCAGGTGCCTTTTCAATTACGTGTAGGAATAATAGTTTGTGTACATGAACTATTATTCTACCCTTGCCTAGGATTATTTCCACGGATGTTCTATAAATCTGATTTAGTTCTTTTACTATGTTTTTGTGTACCTTTTATGTTTTAACCGAGAACCCTTTATCAAGCACTGACCTTCTGATCAACATACTCAAGAGAGGGAGGCATTGACCTTCGGATCAACGTACCTATGAGAAGGTGGCACTGGCCTTCGGACCAACATACTGGAGAGGGTGGCACTGACCTTCGGATTAACGTACCTAAGGGTTGTGAAAGGCAACAAATTCCCACAGTAATGTGTTCTTCCCACTGGGCCAAAAGGCTACTATGCCAGGTTATCTGGCATTAGTCTGTGGGCACTATTTAAACAGCAACTTGTTACATGTATTCACCAACCATTGCAATGGTATGTAACAAGGGTGCTTGATGCACAAGTTAATCCGATGGACTATAGGTGATAGTAAGATAGATTGTTAAGTTACTTTTATGCTACAGAACTAGTCCCTATATATACTAATTCTAAGCTGATTATGTAACTCCCCAATAAGGCAAGACCTTCCTGAAATTAGTGGAAGGGTGTGGAAACAAATGGAAGGTCCTGGAAGCATGTGGTAGTTATGAGTCACCCTGTAGTCACCAATGAGTCATATTCCCATGGCTAGTAGTCTCATGACTGGTCAAGTCATGAAATATTAATAGTAAGTAAGCCGAGCTTCTAGGCTGACCTGAATGTAATAGCTATTACCTAAGCCCAGGAATTTGTTGTACAATTGAGTCTTGAGAGCTTGAGCCAGCAATTTGGTGCCATTTTCTGTGTATAAGTGTTTGGCGCCTGGCTGTGGGTCCTTGTGGGTCCAAACAGAAATAAGCGAAAAATATAAGTGTTTTTGAAGTATTTCCTTGGGCTTGAAGAGCTTGATAGTTTAAGAGTTGATTACTTTGAGTAATTCACTCTTAAATGGCCAGCCAAAAGTATTATATTTTTTTGGTACAGTATAGTAGACTTCCTTGATACAGATTTCAGTCAAGCTCAATTTTAGCTTAAAATTTTGTAGATTAAATTTTAAAAAAAATTATATAACAGTTAAGAAGTGTCTTGAGAACATCTTTGCTCTATATTATGGGGGCAAAAAAGCTGTTGTTGTAGCAGAGTAAATTTTTTTGTGCAACAGGTCAAAATGTCACACGTAGGGGTCCTTGATACAAGCGTGACACCTAATTCTCCGTGCGTGGAATTTGCGGCCTGGTGTGATTAGTCATCCATTTCTTTGTATTATTAGCATGTCGCATGTCACACTTTGGTGGCCCCAATATCTTTGTGGTTAGATTAAGGTCAATTTAGGTCAAATCCCACTCGGAGTTTTTGTAATTAGCAATAGGAGATGCATAGCTTCCCTAATGTGAACACTCTATGACAAAATCTCTCAGAAAAGTTGAGCAATCACTGATTTAAGATTGTATGTTATCAAAATTGAGAAATTTTAGATGAAAATAAATTCCTCCTGAATGCAATTCTTCACCCTCCCTTGTATGGGTTTGCTTGAATGTTGCTTATATATAGTAGATTCTTTGTGCAAAACCCTGTATTACTGGAATGAGAATTGACCTTGGAAAATCATTTTGTATCAAGGAGGTATCCTGTATCAAGGAGGTCTACTATACTGTAGTCAATTCAAGACTGGTTTGTTGAGTTCTGAGTAAGAGAGGTTTGGAATCCTTTGTACTGATCCTGGTTTGATAGCCCTTCATATCTACTAGAGAATTCCCCATTCCCCTACAGCACACGCGTATGACACGAATGCACCATATGCACATGCGTATGATACAAACGCACCGTATGCACACACATATGACATGAATGTGCTGTATGTGCATGCATATGACTTGAATGTGCTGTATGCACACATGTATGACATGAATGCACTGTATGCGCACATGTATGACACAAATGCACCGTACATGCATGTGTATGACACGAGCACACTATACGTGCACACATATGATATGAACATGCGGTATATGCATGCACCGACACCAATGCACCACACGTGCATGTGCCAACACTGACGTGCCATATGCACATGCGCTGACACCAACACACCTTACGCTCACATGTATGACATGCATGCATGTGGTGCATTTGTGTCTTATGTCGCATGTGCATATGGTGCGTTCGTGTCATACATCGCACCTGCGTACAGCACATTTGTGTCATATGTTGCACCTGCATATGGTGCATGCAGGTGTGGCATGCACCCAACACCAGTCGACCCATGGGAAAAAACCCATGGGTTGATGGGTTCGGGTTTCCCATAGGTCAGGTGCGGGTCACCTGTTAAATCTGCATGTCGGCGCTTAGTTTGAGGCTTCGGGAAGGGTTTCCAGAGGTTCCAAATGATTTCTGAGAGGGGGTTCATACTTCAGAGGTGGGGGGACTAAAGGTTGGGTTCACAATTGGTATTGGAATGAGGACGGAAAGACGGGAAGCACCGGGGGGTCTGGGACTGTTCACAGTATAGGGTGATTCGAGTGGTTCGAGGTCGCAGGGACTTGGCTTTAACTTATGTGTTGCACCCTCCTCGATTGTCTGTCCCTAATTTTGGAAAGTCAGAAAGTTTACCGGAACTGAATCAGAAACTACGACGCAGAATTAAGTCGATATTTGTACTGGCAAATAGTCCAGTTGACTGGTGACTTATATACATGTATCTAGTCTTGTACTATCTTTTGCCAAGTAAAGACAAGGGGGGGAAGAGAGTACAAGGGGCAATATAGAACAAAAAACAAGGGAGTGAGGTATGCGATGATCCTGCACGTCATTTATCAAAGGAGCAGAAACTTTGGCTTCGTAATCTTTGGAGGTTCGGAAACATGGAACCTTGGATTGATACATCGGGATTCGGAAAGCAGTTATTTAGGCTTTGGGCAATCACAAAGGTCCTGGGAATGGTGCGGGTGGTTGTGGAGTTTAATGTGAGTTTATTGGTAGCATGGGCCATAACAGTATCCCTCCACTAGGACCGAGCCCTCGAGGTCCTAAGCTTATTCTTGCCGTGAATTGAGCAGAGAAGAGTGTGGGACTATTTTTTAGGCATATTGGGACGTAATAGGTGTTTTTTCCGAGCGCCCGTCCGATGCATATATAAGGGGTCTTTTTTCTTCTCCCTGAGTTCCTTTCCTGCCCCCACCCATGTCCGGACTGGAACAGAATATCGAAGCAGAAGTTTTGGAGCAGGTGCACACTTTTGAAGCTAAATGTGCAGAATGGATTCACTTGTTGAGGGAGGAAAGGGTGTGGAAATTGGAGGCCGCCCAGGAGTTCGGAAAAAATTGGAGGGGCAAAGTCCGAAAGCCAGAGGGAGAAACAAAGGGGGCAGATCAGAGGAGGAGGAGGAGGGAGGAGAAGGATTGAGCCATGGAGTGTGATGCCAAGGCTCTAGAGTTTGACCTTTTGGCCAGTCAGGCAGCTAAAGATCTAGAGGATTTACCATCCTGGGGGGGTTTCATTGGCCCATCGGGGTCTGAAGATGGGGGTGTTCCATGTCAGAAGACCGAGTCCAAAGAATCTTCGGATAGTGGTGACCCTTTGGATGTAGAGTCCATCTACTTGTCCTCTGGGGGTAATCCAGGGGGTGAGGAGGATGTCTATATCATGCCTGTAGTTGGGACAAGTACTGTTGCGAGGGACGCAGAGAGGAAGTGTCAGAGACATCTCAAGAAGGATGCTTGGATTTCGGGGGCACAAAAGGCCTTTGAAAATCAGGTGGCTCGGGATGCACGGGCAACCGGGAAGGAAGTGGGTCTTGGACCCTTTGAGTCTAGCCACCGGACATTGATTCACCATTGTCCTGACCTGTACCTGGTCGCCAATCCGGGGGTTCCTCCTCTGTTGAGGTCGGAACCCTGTGACAGGTGTCACAAACATGGGGAACCTTGTACGTGGACCACGTTGGTCAAGACCTGTGTTCCTTGTCGGAAGAGCAGGGTGAGGTGCGAGGTCGGCAGGGTGCCAGTCATTAAGGGGGCGACCTCGAGAAAGAGGAGGTAGGAGGAGACAGAGGTTCCCAAGGCATCCTCTTCAAAGAGAATGAATGTCGAGGTACTGGTTCCTCCACTTCCAAAGGACAGGGGTGCCACAAATGGTGACATCCTGAGGGAAATCAGGGATGGTATTTTCACCCTTGGTGCCACCTTAAGGAGATTGTCAGATGCTTCTGAGATGCAGAATGCCATCAAAATGGATGGTCAGGATCATCTGACAAGTGTGTGGGGGTGCAGTGGTCTAGTCTGGAGTCGTCGGGCGGTGGTGGGTCGGTCAACTCTGGCACATGGTGTGGGGAAGGTCACCTCTAAAAAGAAGAGGACTCCCAGGGGGATGGGCCCAGTGCATGGTGTGGGAGATGTGATGCCCAGAGTAGGGCGGTTTATTGAACAAGTGGTCCCGGTGTGTGATGTAGAGGGTTTGGCACCTGTGATGGGGCATCTTACTGAAGAGGTGGTTTCAGGGGCTGTGATGCCGATGGTGGGGCCATTTCCTGAAACAGTGGTTCCAGGAGTTGTGGCACTGATGGTGGGGCCAGTCCCTGGAGTGGTGGTCCCAGTGCTGGAGTCGAGCGGTGGGGGAGGTGAGATGAGGGTGGATTTTTTCCGACAGCTGGATCCTTCCAATCCTGACCTGGAACATTCTTTGTTTTACGGCGATAGGGAACGGCACGGGTCACCCATGGGTCAAATGTGGGTGACCCGCACCTGACCCATGGGAAACCCGAACCCGTCAACCCATGGGTTTTTTCCCATGGGTCGACGGGTGTCAGGTGCGCGCCGCACCCACATGCGTGTGGCGTGTATAGCGCATACAGCGCGTACGATGCATACGACGCGTGCGGCACGTACGGCGCATATGGCGCGTATGTTATGGCCCATGCAGCCAAACAAACCCACATTAAACCCCACAACCACCCGCACCGTTTCCAGAACCTTTCCGATCGACCAAAGCCCGAACAACCGATTTCCGGATGTCCGAAGTACATTTCGAGGTTCCACGATTCCGACCCTCCGAAGACCCCGATTCCGACTCTCCGTAGACTCCGAAAATCAAGGTTCCGTTACGATTGATAACCGACGCGCAGGACCATCGCGTACCTCACTCCCTTGTTCTCTCTTATATTGACCCCTTGTACTCCCTTTTCCCCTTGTTTTATGACCGTCAAAGATAGTACAAGGATAGTCACATGTATATAGTCTTCCAGTCGACTAGACTGTTCGCTAGTACGAATATCGATTTAGTCTCCCACCAGTTTCCGATTCATTTCCGGTAAACTCCCGCCTCCTTTTCCGAAATTAGGGACAGACGATCGAGGAGGGCGCAACACATAAGTTGAAGCCAAGTCCCTTCGACCTCGAACACCTCAGTGACCGGATTGAACTATTCCGCGACCTACCCTAAGTTCCCGGCGCCTCCATCCCCGTCCGTAGTCCGTCCGACTTCCGTCTCGGTCCTCGGCCCCGTTACGGACCTTCGCACTAACCCGGATAACCCCCCCCGGAAGTACTAGCTAAGTTCCTGACACGCGGACTTAACAGCATATGACGCGTACGACGTGTGCGGCACGTACGGCGCGTACGATGTGTACGATGCATACGGCGTGTATGGCATGTACGACGCATATGGCGCGTACGGCGTGTACGACGCATATGGCGCGTTCGTCGCGTTTGTGGTGTCGTGTGCACGTACGGCGCTTTCGTCGCGTTTGGGGCGTCACATTCGTGTCCGCGCATGCGCGTACGCGTAAGTTGCGTTCGTGTTGGAGTTGATGCCCTGGGTTGGGCCCAGGTCATGGGTGCTCGTGGCTTGACCCGCACCCACACCCAAGGACACCCGAGCCAGTGACCTGTGCGGGTTGGCCTGACCCGTGCATTTCCCTATACGGCGATGACTGACAATGTGTGTTTATTTGCTTCGGAATTAATGGTTTTTTATCATGTCAGAGGCTTGGGGGTAGTGGTTGGCTACGCTGGTCATGGCAGTCATGGTGGTCATGATGATCTTGGTGTTCATTTTCACTGGACCGTCGCTTGGACGGTGGTGGCGTCGTTGGGATTTGGGGATGTCCTGCAATTCAAATCTTGGTTTTAACCGTGTTAATAGTTCAGCTCGTAGTAACATTTTATCAAGAAGGGTTCTAGTCTAAGAGAATCTACACATGGTACCATTTTGTCTAAGGGATGGTATGGAATTCCATGATGGTCAGGGTTCTTCCTAAGGGAGTTTTTCGGAGGGTCAGATTGAGCACTGAGTGAAAACTGCTGGCTCCATGATACCAAGAATTAAGGACAAATCTAAACGAGTAGTATTCAATGCCCTGTCGATCGACAGATCGTAGTGGGTGAGCATATGGTCCTTGCAACTAGAATTCTGACAGAGGTCAGAGGGTCAGAGTTCGGAGTTCGGAGGGTTGGGGTGTTTCCACAGAAATGGGTTGAAATCTTTTCAACGATTGGTCATGGGGGGTCATATTCCTGAAAAGGTTGGATGCATTGTTTGTTTTTACTTCCTTTGGCACAGTTGGTGTTCAACGCAAACAACTGGTGCCAGAGTTGGGAGCCTAGCTTCTTATTCCTTGGTTTCTGAAGCATCCAACGTCTCAGACTCTTCTTCAACTTCTTCTGTCATGGAGGCTGCATGCCCTTTAGTGACTGTGATGGCAGATCTTGGGCATTCCTTGGCTGAGTGGCCCAACCTGCCACAGAAGAGACAGAGGTTTTTTTAGAAGCGGCATTGCCATTCTTGCGGTGTAAGTTTTCTGTCTTTTCCAATTTTGGACGAGAGATCCGTGGTAGTACTGCTGCCACTGGATGGTGTCACAGGTTGGCCTGAATTGGCCATCTTGTTGCCCGTGTTAGGGGCCAAATACATGGTCATGGGGGTCCTCCCTCTGTCATAGGGGCTGTCGAAGTTCCGGGTGGAGGGGGGCTCTCTGGCGATTTCCAATCATCGCTCCCAGAAGCGGGCATCAATGGACTGGGACAGGAGGTGGAGTTGGAGCAGGGAGTGGGGCTTTCCTACTCTGGAGATCTTGTCCTTGATCCTGCCAGGGAGTCCATTGTAGAACTGGTGACAAAGTGCAGCATTGCCCCAGTGAACATGGGTGGCTAGTCGATTGAATTCGACTACATATTTTGTGATACGCTGATTATCATGCATGCAGAGGTTCTCAAGGTCTGCTTTGGCTTCTCCTTCCAGGTTGTGGGGGCCGAAGTTGGTTTTGAGTTCATTCACAAACTCCTCATAGTCATGGAGCCAGTCTGGCTCGTCGGGTGTGGAGAGGGCTGGTTCAAACCAGTCCAGGGCGGTACCAGTCAGGTACGACAGTATGTAGGTTACCTTGGCTCTGTCGGTGTCAAAAGCATCAGGGTGGTCACAGAAGTTTAGTCTACATTGCACTAAGAAGGCTTGTAGTTTTTTCGAATCTGTCACAACCATAATACCGTGCTCTGACTTACTCGGCAGTCTTAAATACTGTGATGGGGAATATGGATTGGTAGATGGACTAGCTACTATGGTACAAAATCTCGTAGCTCTAGGATGTGTAGCTAATATTTTGTGTGATTATATGCTGCTACACTGGTGACGTGCAATGGGTTGATCGGATGTAAGCACTGGTCCAAGGAGCTGGCGGCGATGTGACTGAAGGTCATGTAGGTTGATTGTGGATGATCCACAACAATAAAGTAGATTAATAACAGTGTGAGTGTGATGTGTGGCACCTATATAATTATCCCCGCTGGGTCCATAGCCTTGAACGACGACGATGGAGGTTTTGACCCAATGTGGCTTGACGTCACGTAAGTGCGTCGAGTAGATATCAAATATAAGTGTAGGGGGTTTTTCGGTATGAGAGACTAGTAATATTCATTGTAGTTACTTTCTCTTTATACAAGTAAATCCCTTGACTATAATATGATCCGTAATTAACGGATTGTGTGAAGCATATGCAGGGTCGGCCCACTGTGGACTGCCCCAATGAGATCTTCATAGAGATATAACACCTGTCAGTGGTGCCCTTTGAATACAATTGCTTCTCCCTTTGTTCCCTTCTTGTCTGCAACAACTATCGCCTCTCTGAGTTGTGTCCTGTGTCTCATTCCCCTGTTTCTCAGTCATCTGTCCTCGGTGACTGCATATATGCGCCCCGGTTCCCTCAATTCTTGTTCCTTTACACGTGAGTCTCTTCTCCTATATCCCCTGTATGTCCTCCTATCCATTTTCCCTTTGTCTCCTTCCGTATTCAATATATTCTGACTCTTCCAGCCCCTACATCTCCTGATCATCTGGGCGCTTGGCATCTAAGTCGCCGCCGGTTTGTGTCTCTCGCACGGTAACTACTAGTAAGTCCATGTACTATACTACTTTCCACTGCATGCTCACTAATACTTGTTCTGTATACTATTTTGCACTATTCTTCCTTGTCATACAATCAAAAATGTGCTCAAACATGTTTTTGTCCTTTTCTCATCCTTCACTCCCTTCTCCCCATTCCTTCCACCATTCGTCACAACAGGCAGTACCGACCGACCGACCCTTACTCATATCATCCCCCATGTTGCGCGGTTTCAGCTCAGTACACTTAGTTCATCATCTGATTCATTATCCTTACCCCACCCTCCTATTCTCTATTATTCTTCCACTCCCTGTCCTTCCCCTCACCTGCTTACCCTCAGGACATTAACTATTCATTGCCAGTTACTTGCAGCCCTATTGTTTTATATCTCAGCCACCCTCTATTGTTCTATTCTTTTCCACAATCTCACTTGTTTATTATCGGTCATATTTCATTGTCTTACTTTTATATTATTCTATTCTAGTTCGCTGAGGACAATACCTCCACATGGTCTTCATACCTTATTCTTTTCTCCATGTCTTATGCCACCCTTATTCCACATTCCACCTCTCAGCATATATAAGTAGCAAGTGCATGTACATAGTTCCTCAGTCTGAGTATCAACTAGGTTTATGCCTCCTTACTCTCCTCCTTCTGTTCAGAAGTCCTTACTCAGGCCGACACCCTCAGCATCCTTCCAAGTATCCTTTCCGTTGCAAAGTTAGTGGCATGCACAGGAGGCAGTGCAACACATGAGCACGTTGAAGCCAAGCCACCCCAACTGGCCTGCAGGACTTGGCCGGTTCCGATGGTACCATCGGTAGTGCCGAAGCCTGACAGAATCGGATCCATCGAAGGTATCCGGATCCCAGACCTTGGCAGCATGGGGGGCTAATCTTCTGGGGCTGGCTAAGTTGCTTGCCAGCATAACAAGGGCCTGAGTGAGATCGGGCACAACATTGGGTCCTAAGGTGGGAGCCCCTCCTAGGTGTGCAGGAGGTGGCGGTGCTGTGGCGGGTGGTGCGACATGGGGTTGGATGATGGGGGGTGGTGCAGCAGGCAGGGGTACGACAGGTGGTGGTACAACGAGTGGTGGTGCTACTGGCGGTGGTGGTGCCACGGGCAGAGGTGTAAAGGGTGGTGGTACGTAGGGGGGAGATGCAAAAGGGGGTGGTGCTGATGAGGTTGACGGCAATGCTAAGGATGGTCCTGAACTGGATTGCATCTCCGAGGGCGATGATTGTTGAGTCGCCAGGGGATGGTTTATGAGGAATGGGTTGATCATATTTGGATGCAGGTTTTGATCTGCATCCGAGAATCCAGAGTTGGATGAAGGTTCCAGAGGGTGTGCTGGGGTCTGAGGCATCTGGAAACTTGGTCCAGGGGTAGACAGTTCTCGGGGGATGGATGCACAGTGGGCAGATGCCAGGTTGATTGTCTGTAGGTCTTGTGAACGCGTGATAGGTCTCATGCTTTATGATGATCAGGAGTGTGAGTACAAATATACTGTTAAATCCAAGTGTCGGTGCTTAGTTTGAGGCTTCCGGAAGGGTTTCCAGAGGTTCCAAATGATTTCCAAGAGGGGGTTCATACTCCAGAGGTGGGGGGACTAAAGGTTGGGTTCACGATTGGAATCAGAATGGGGACGGAAAGATGGGAAGCACCGGGGGGTCTGGGACTGTTCATGGTATAGGGTGATTCAAGTGGTTTGAGGTTGCAGGGACTTGGCTTCTACTTATGTGTTGTGCCCTCCTCGATCGTCTGTCCCTAATTTCAGAAAGTCAGAAAGTTTACTGGAACTGAATCAGAAACTACGATGCAGAATTAAGTCGATAATCGTACTGGCAGTTGACTGGTGACTTATATACATGTACCTAGTCTTGTACTATCTTTTGCCGAGTAAAGACAAGGGGGGGAAGAGAGTACAAGAGGCAATATAGAACGAAAAACAAGGGAGTGAGGTACGCAATGATCCTGTACATCGTTTATCAAAGGAGCAGAAACCTTGGCTTTGGAATCTTCAGAGGTTCAGAAACGCAGAACCTCGGATTGATACATTGGGATTTGGAAAGCGGTTATTTAGGCTTTGGGTGATCAGAAAGGTCCCGGGAATGGTGTGGGTGGTTGTGGGGTTTAATGTGAGTTTATTGGCAGCATGGGCCATAACATCACCCACATTTGACCTGTGGGTGACCCATGCCGTTCCCTAGGGTTGGTCCATTGTGGGCTGCCCCAATGAGATCTTCTTGGAGAATGACACCTGTCAGTGGTGCCCATTGAATACAATTCTCTTTCCCCTTTGTTCTCTTCTTGTCTGAAATGTTTATTGCCTCTCTAAGTCATGTCCCATGTCTCATTTTCCTGTTTCTCAGTCATCTGTCCTCGGTGACTGTATATATGCGACCCAGTTCCTTCAATTCCTGTTCCTTTGCATGTGAGTCTCTCCTCCTATATCCTTTCCATCTCCTCCTATCCATTTCCCTTTGTCTCCTTCTGTATTCTGTACAGTTTTGGCTCTTTCGGCCCCTACATCTCCTGATCGTCTGAGCGCTTAGTATCTAAGTCACTGCTGTATTGTGTCTCTCACATGGTAACTACTAGTAAGTCCAGTTGCTATACTATTTTCTACTGCATGCTCACTAATACTTGTTCTTTATCCTGTTTTACACTATTTCTTTCTGTTATACAACCGAATATACACCTAAAAGTGTATTCCTGTCCTTATTCCCTTATCCCTCACTCCCCTCTCCACATTCCTTCCACCATTTGTCACAACATCAGGTGTCAGGAACACCAACCATGTGTGGGCCAAGCACTACTGCAATAGTACCAGCTTCATGGTGTTGGGAGGAATCAGCCAAGTCCTGGAGACTGATTGGGATGGCTTGGCTTCAACGTACTCATGGATTGTACCCTACTTTCCGTGCATGCCACTGATTTCTGACAGGAGGGGTACCCGTGAGGGTTCTGAGGATGCCAGCCCAAGGGAGGACTTCAGATAGGAGGAGAGAAGACAAGGAGGCTTATGCCAAGAATGAGGAACTATCTACAAGCATGTGCTACTTATATAGATTAAGAAGTGAGATGTGGGATAAGGAATGGAGAACGACAAGGTATGCAGAGCATATGGAGGCATTGCCCACAATGATCAAGAATAGCATAAGGAATGGGGATGAGAATATAACAATGAATGTGAGATAATAGTAATGTGGCCAAGAATAAGATAATAGAAGGTGACTGACTGTAAAACAATAGGGTCATGGCCAAGGATAAAACAAGGACAAAATGTCCCAATGTAGAGCAGGCCCAGGGATAAAGAGTAGATGGGTGGGAGTAATGGATGATGAATGAGGAAGGAGTGGATGAGGGATGGGAACGAGAAATATGGGTGGTAAATGTGCTAAGCCGAGACCAACTTACCAAGTGACTTGCATACAGCTTTGGTCACTTGCACATCCTGATTGTGCAGTTGGCAGTGCCAAGTTACCGGATACTTGGTACATGTACTTGACATGTGGCCTGGTCTGCCACAGAAGAGGCAGAGGTTTTGTTTGAAGCAGCATTGTCATTCCTGTGGTATAAGTTTTCTATCTTTTCTGAGTTTGGATGCAAGATCCATGGTAGTCTTGCTACCACAAGATAGGGTTGTGGATTGGCCAGAGTTGACCATCTGATTGCCAGGGTTAGGGGCCAGGTACATATTTTCAGGGGCCTTTCCCTTGTTGTAGGGGTGGTTGAAGTTCTGGGTGGAGGAGGATTCCCTAGCGACTTCTGATCAACATTCCCAATAGCAGACATTGATGGACTGGGACAGGAGGTAGAGTTGGAGCAGGGAGTGGGGTTTTCCTACTCTGGAGATCTCATCCTTAATCCTGCTGGGAGCCCGTTATAGAACTAGCAATGGAGTGTGGTGTTGCCGCAGTGGAAGCAGGTGGCAAATCGGTTAAATTCGACTATGTACAGTGACTCACAAAACTAAGTCAATGTTTGGTGCTTTTGGACTATTCATTGAATAGCTTTGAATGTAAAACATATATGAAAAAAGTGTTGGTGTATCAAAGAAATAATCTGATCAGGGCTATGTAACCATTAAAAATTATATAATTCCGATCAGGGGTGATGAAGATATGGGCAATTCAAATCAAGGGCCCATTGACTCAGTTTTGTGAGATGGTATTAGAAAAATCAGAATCTGATGCTCCATCTATTATATAACATGTAACCCTTGATAGATGGTTACTATGGTAACCTTATCATTCATGAGAACTCAAATTAAGGTATTTAATCCCCTCCAACATATCCAGAACCTCACTACACTCTAATGAACCCCACTTCGTCTGCTCAAAAAGAAAACATCCTCTCCTTGGCCTCTTATGGTCATTCCACTCGCACTATTGCCTCAAGACTTGGCCTCAGCCAGTCCACAGTATCCAGAAATCTCAGAACTCTCCATCCTAACCAGCCCTGCTCCTCTGGAGGTCGTCCCACCAAGCTTTCCTCTAGAGATCAACATGCTATTTTATCACAAATTGCTACTGGCAGAGCTGTCAATGCTACTCAGGTCACCAAACACATCAATACAATTATATCCCACCTAGTCTCCTCAGAAACAGTCAAAGAGTTCTTAGGAAACATTCATTCAAGACTGTGAAAGCCCTTCCTCAGTGCAAGGCATAGACAGCTGAGGTTGGCCTTTGCTTTGAAGTACAGAGAGTGGACTGTAGAGGACTAGAAGAGGGTCATTTTGGTCAGATGAGACCAAAATCAACAGGTGTGGGTCAGATGGGAGGCAGTGGGTCTGGAAACAGAAGGGGGAGAAGTTGATTGAGAGACAGGTGCAAGGGACAGTCAAGTTTGGAGGGGGAAACATTATGGTATGGGTTGTATGGGATGGAATGGTGTTGGCCAGCTTGCAGAGATGAGAGGAAGATGGATGCTGATCAGTTTGTGTCCATTTTGGAGGAACACCTGCTGCCCAGCCTAGAGGAAAGTGGAATTCCTGAGAAACAGGTAATTTTTCAACAGGACAATGATCCAATGCACAAGTCATAGAAGGCCAAGAACTGGATGGAAAACAACAATGTCACTCTCCTTGACTGGCCTGCACAGTCTCCAGACCTGAATCCTATTGAGCACCTAGGGAATAGCACGGGTTCGGCCAACCCACACAGGTCACCGGGTCGGGTGCCCTTGGGTGCAGGTGTGGGTCAAGTGGAGAGCACCCGTGACCCGGCCCAACCTGGTGCATCAATCATGTACGCGTGCATGCACATGAGTACGACACCCAACCTGGCACTCACTCCTGTCGTACGTGTGCACGTACGACACGCACGTGCATATGACACACACGCACCGCACACACATACGACATGCACGCGCCGCATGTCAAGCCCCTGATTCCAAGCTCTGGTTCACTCGGAAGTACCGACCGAACAACCCTTGCCTTTTAGTCCCACACACCAGTGACAAGGCATCCCTCACCAGTACATGTTCTCGGTCTGGTACATTTGGCTCATCGTTTGGTTCACTTTCCTCATCCTATCCCCTCTATCCTTTGTCGTTCCTTCATTCCCCTTCCTTCCCCTTGCCTGTTTACCTTCAGGACATTCACTCTTTGTTGCCACTTGGCAGTGGCCCTATTGTTTTATGTTCGGCCACTCCCATTGTTCTATTCTCACTCACTCTTTTGTCCTCGGCCATACTTTATTGTTCTATTATCATCCACATTCCTTGTTCTATTCTTGATCATTGTGGACAATACCTCCACATGATTCTTCATACCTTATTGTTCTCCATTCCTTGTGCCACTCTGTTCCACATCTCACTTATTAGCCTATATAAGTAGCCAATGTATGTAGATGGTTCTTTGTTCTGGAAATCAGCTAGGTTTACGCCTTCTTGTCCTCCCTTCTCCTGTCCCAAGTCCTTTACCTGGGCAGACACTCTCAGCACTCTCCCGGGTATCCCTCTGTCCCAAATCAGTGGCACGCATGGGAAGTAGGGCGCAACGCACGAGCACGTTGAAGTCATGCCACTACTTCTAGCCTGCAGGACTTGGCCTTGACCCGTCCGACCCCTTCGGCTTTCCCGAGGCCTGTCAGTATGTACGGTGCCTGACACCGCACGGGCATATGACACACATGCGCCGCACATGTATGACATGCATGTGCCGACACCAACGAGCCATACGTGCACACATAGAATGTGTTTGTGTCGGCACGTACACATATAGTGCGTTCGTGCTTGCGCACACAATGCATCCATATCGGCACGTTCAAGTCGGCGCATACGTGTATGGCGCGTTCAAGTCGGTGCATACGCGTACGGCACATTCAAGTCGGCGCATACATATATGGCGCGTTCGTGTCGGTGCGTGTGTGTACTGCACATTCATGTTGGCGTGTGCACGTACAGCGCGTTCTTGTCGCCACAAATGCGACGTATGACACGAATGCGCCTCAGGCGTGCGGGTGCACAGCGCACCCGACACTCATCAACCCATGGGTTGACGGGTTTGGGTTTCCCATGGGTCGGGTGTGGGTCACCCACATTTGACCCATGGGTGACCCGTGCCATTCCCTATGAGCACCTCTGGGATCATGCAAAAAACAGGCTTAAGGAGTATCTAAGACCACCCAAGGGAGTTTAGAAAATTTGGGAGAGAGTAGAGGAGGTATGGAATAACATACCACCAGAGGTGTGTCAGAATTTGATAGAGAGTATGCCTAGAAGACTTGAGGCAGTAATTAAGGCTAAGGGGGGCAATACCAAGTACTATAATTGCAACTTACTATTTCTCTGATGCCCTCTCACAAAACTGAATCAATGGGCCCTTTATTTGAATTGCCCATATCTTCATCACCCCTGATTGGAATTACATAATTTTTAATGGTTGCATAGCCCTGATCAGATTCTTTCTTTGATGTATCAACACCTTTTTCATATATGTTTTACATTCAAAGCTATTCAATGAATAGTCCAAATGCACCAAACATTGACTCAGTTTTGTAACAGACTTGAAGGTTTGTTATTTAAGAGTTAATTACCATAAGTAATTCACTCTTAAATGGCCAGCCAAAATGTTATTATGTTTTTTGTTAGTCATTTCAAGACTGATTTGATGGGTGATTTTCTGAATAAGAGAGGTTTGGATCCTAGCATGCTGATCTGGTTCAGTGGTCCTCCAAAACCTAAGGGAGAATTCCCTATTCTCCAACACTTTCAACACTTTATAAATGACATTTTTGGTGATATATTGGATGTATATACCATTGTTTACCTGGATGACATCATTGTCTATACTGACAATAAAACCTTCCATGTTAAACTTGTCTAAGAAGTTCTGCAATGACTATGGAAGTGCTGCCTGTATGTCTAAGAAGATAAATGCTCTTTTCACCAAACCCTGGTCAAATACCTCAGATATGTACTCTTTCCCAAGGGACTTACTATGGCCAAGCAAGGTCAAAGTCAAATGCATCTTGGAGTAGCCTGAAACTCAGTAAGTCAAGGATATCCAGTCTTTCCAAGGTTTTTACAAAAATTTACAGCTGGTTTATCAACAACTATTCTACTAGTAATATTCCCCTTACCAGACAACTAGTGGCACAATGGAGTTTGGTTGCTGTCAGGATCCATGTATGACTCACAATAAAACAGAAAATCATGTCAGAGATATCTATGATAGATCTGGAGATATCTTTACTCCCCTAACAGCCCGCTGCCATAAGTTTACACTGCATTTGTTACTAGTAACACTGCACTATTAATTCAGTCAAGTCGAAAAGGAGTTGATAACATACATGGTAGTCAGCCCTGCAATTCAGCTGACCGAAACAGTAATTATTGACTTCATCCGGGTAGCTTTTATGGTGGGCACTGAGTGCTGAGGAGGTATGCCAGCAATGTGACCTTATAAGCACCAACCACTCTATCACGGCTAGCCTATATCTTTCTGAGTCGACCATCAAGAGCACAAACATTGTTCGCATACGAATATTTCATGAAGCACATGCACGCATGAAGGTCATTGTATCCATGCTATATGGTGTTCATTTCAGTCATGGGAGTGGTTACTTGACATCACTTGTCTTTTTTTAATCTGAAGTTTAACTAATAATGAGTGATAAAATGACTAAAGTCTTTGCTGCCAAAATTTTTAAAATCGAAAAAGATTCTTTTTATCTATGATAAATTAAAGTGAGTAGTTTAAATCAATGGATCTAAATGAAATCTTCAAAGCTACCTCGCCAGCTTGAGAAACTGGTTCATTTCGGTCTCAATGACTTGCATGAAACAGTCAAGTTCTATCTCAGAGCATCACTTTCTCTGGCTCCTCTCCAGGGATCCTCTCCAAATAGTATTTTGGAGATGAGATGAGTTTCAGAGATATCCAGCGTGGATGACAATATATTGAATTGAATGTGATTCGTAGCTCTGGTAGAGGGACGTAGGAAATCCAGGCAGCAGAACAGTTTCCAGATGTGATGATTGATCTACCCCACTGCCTGAAAGGTGAATGTATCTTGATCTCGATCCTATTCTCTGCTCATTGTAGAGAATGAACCCCCGTGCCTTCCAATTTGAGATTCTAGACAATTGACATGATGAAACCATGTCCCTTTGGACCACAGACATTTGACATTGTGCATTCAACATTTTGATGCCACCATGTACCTAACTGCATTCTGGATTTGTGCTCAAATGCTAATGCTTGGATTTCACAGCTTGTTAGTTTTGAGGAAGCTCTCAACCACATGATGCAACTCATCAAACCTGGCAGCTGGCTACTTTTGGATGAAGTCAAGTTTTGAATGGAAGTAGGAGCTTTTCCTGGATTCTGGAAGCAGTTCCAGGATCTTATGATGGGTAAGGATGCATCCCCAGGTGCAGGTTCGAATCACCTGGGCATCCTTGAGTCCTCGGGGCTCTTCAGCCCAGTTGATGGGAAGAAAGTGGTTCTCCCTGTTTTGGGAGTTTATCATTCACCATGTAGCATTATTGATTTGTTTCCAGATAGACATTGGAGTACGACACATTACTTAGTGGATCAAGATCCTGCTAACCGGATACTTGAAGACCTGAAAGGTTGAGGTGTATCATTTCTATCCAGAAGCTATAGATGCTGCTAAAGAGGAGATCAATGACCCAGCCTATATGACTTGGTCTAGGGGGGCAGATTGATAGGAGGAAAAATTCTTAATAGATGCTATTTAGGAGAAATTAACATGCTGAATTATGAAACCTCTAATGTAGTGTTTATGAACCATTGCTCCAATTGTTTCACTCCCCGACATGATCTCACGCCACCCACATCATCAGTATATGCAATTCTCGGTGGAAAACCAGATAGTATCAGTAGGAAATATGATAGGTTTATATTGCTGCAGATAAACTGCAGAGAAAATACAAAATACAATCAAAAATATTCTTGGGCTTACATCAGCATTGTTTGTATACTGGAGCAGTCAAGGGTTGGGGAGTTGATGTACATTTCCCCAAGGCTGGGAAGAATCAGACCGATAGATCGGATAGGGTACAGAATGGTCATATGGCTCATGCAAGTCTTGATGTTTGTAGATGGTTAATATGATGGTGGAATTGTTACTGAGCTTTGAAATAGATGTTGTTACTCATGTATGTAGTAAAATTAGGTCCACTCAATCCAACTTTGAGTCCCACAATGCCATAGCTGTTGCTATTGTGTGATCTCTATTGTTATTTCTTTTCCATTCATTACAATTGTTTCAGCCACTATCCTTTATCTTCCTTTCTAGTCACATAAAGGAACCAACTGAGACAATAGATCATGTACCATATATATAGTATGCTTAGACCGGTGTAGAGCTCCAGTTCACTCCACTGTAGCTTACATTGTCTAAGGTATAGTACCTAATATATTTAGTTTGCTCCACTGTAGCTTACATTGTCTAAGTTGTCTTCACGATAGGTTATGGGCCCTGCCTGATCACTCATACCTACTCACTCAACAATTCACAATCTACTACTTCAAACCACACCCATCTGCGATGACTTCTCACTCCTCAAAGCTCCTCACATCCATTGAAAAATTCGATGGAACTAACTGGGAAGATTGGTTGTACTCTGTTCGCAGCGCATTCAGACTCTCTCACATGCTTTGTATTGCTGAAGGAACTGAGTTGCAACCGACTGCATCTGCCACACCCACTGACACAGAGATTAGAGCAATCGATGCTTGGGACCTGAGAAACAAAGGACTTGGCTTAGTACAACTCGCAGTTAAGCCTTCAATCTTGCAATCTATAAATGACAATAAAACCCTTGCAGAAAACTGGAAGCATTTGAAAGACACCTATGGAACACACACCGGTCTCAACCTCTGGGTCGACATTACTAAATATTTTGCCACCACCTTCTCTCCACAACAACCTCTCACCCAACAGATTGACGAGATGTCCAAGCTCAAGTCACGCATTGACACAGCTGGGATTACTGTCACCGACAGTCTACATGCAATGCTCATCCTTTGAGCCCTCCCTTCCTCCTACAAAGTTGTGCAACAAACCATACTGGCAGTTGTCAAGGATTACAAAACACTCACTTCAGCTGACATGAGATCCCGACTTCTGTCTGAAGAACTGTGCCAGGGAACAACCACATTTGTAAATGCTATCAGACCAGGAAAGAAAACCCCGAGCATTGATCCTTGCAATTGGTGTGGAGGCGTGGGCCATTGGGAATGAGATTGTTATAGAAAACAATGCGGCCTCTCGAGAGAAGAAGCGCTGAATGAGAGGAAAAAGGCAAACAAAGCAAAGAGGAAAGGAAAACATAAAGAGGACAAGAAGGACTCGCCATCAGTAAAAGTGGTCATCGAGGATATTTCCCCTAATCTATCACCTAGTAACACCCATGTAACCCAAACTTCAAACTCAAGTGACGCGATTGTTTTTTATACTGGGTGTGGGGCCCGTTGGATGCTGGATGCAGACTGTTCAGATCATATCACACATGAGATGTCAGACTTCACCGAATACTGCCCCCTGACCGCACCCCAATTTGTTCATTTAGCTGATGGCACTACCCAGATCTCCTATATCGGGACAGGTACTATTTCAGCTACAACTCGGGTCAATGGTTCAGATAAACCTATAATACTTCAAAATGTCCTACATAGTCCTGACCTTGGTGGATGTTTTCTCTCCATACGCAGACTTGGAAACAAAGGGATATTGACTACCTTCACTGGCGGCAAGGCTACCCTTAGTCTCAAGGGTACCGACTGCGCAGAAGGTCAGTTACTGGGACAACAGTATTGGCTGACCCTTCAGATCTCAGCCCCAACAATCCACTCTGTGCAAAATAAAGTCCATATCGAGGTTTTACATGCCTGGCTCGGCCATCTCTCTTGGTCAGCATTGCGAACGCTACAAAATGAAATCGATCCCAAAAGTAAACATGCCCTCTCAACCTGCGAAGGATGCCTACTTGGAAAATCAACACATTGAATTTTCAAGTCCTCAAATACTCGAAAAACAAAACCATTTGAATTCATACACATGGACTTAGCAGGACTGATGAAGACAAAATCTTTGCAAGGCAACTACTATCATTTCATTATTGTAGATGATTTCACAAGTTTTAAATGGGCTTTTTTCCTCCAAACAAAGAACCAGGCATTTGAACGGTTCAAAACATATGTCATTTTTGTTTCAACTCAGTTCAAAACCACTCTTCAAGCAGCATGTTTGGATTGCAGGGGAGAATTCTTATCAATGGAGTTTACAAGTTTCATGGAAAGCAAAGGTATCCTACACCAGTTGACAACCCCTCATACTCCACAACAGAACAGTATTGCTGAACGAGCAAACCACACCATAGATGGTGCAGCTCATGCCATGATTCAATCAGCAGGGATGTCAAACACCTTTTGGGAATGTGCGGTCGCAACTGCAATTCATGTAAGAAATCACGCCCCTTCACGTGTTAATAACTACCTCTCTCCATATGAAAAATTGTTCGGACATCCTCCCAATGTAGCCCACCTCTGTATTTTTGGCTGCTTAGCCTACCATCACATCACACAACCACAACCAAAGTTTGATCCTACATCCAAACGACTCATCTTCGCAGGATATGAAGGTTCCACCAAAAGGTACAAATTATGGAACTCACGAACTCAACCAGTTTATTGCATCTACAAATGTCACATTTGAGGAACATGTTTTTCCTCTTTATACCCAAACTCCCAAATTAACCCAACTAACATCTACCCCCTCTTCCCTGCCAGAAGCCAGAGATTACGTCGAATTGGCTCTACCCAAAAGTGACAACGAGGATGCATCTCCACTTCCCACCATTCCTGCACCAGCTATACCTCAACTGGCTGTGCTGCCACAGCAGCCACCACAGCAGCCGCCACCAGTGCCACCACAGCATTCAACAGGGACTATGCCCCTGGATCCTGGGGGTCTGGGACAATTCTCCCGAAGCTTTCCTTGCCGCTGCTAAAGTCACTGTCAAGCTGCAGGTACTGACAGACTTCGGGACTGCCGAAGGGTCAGGCAGACAATGGCCAAGTCCTGCAGGCCAAGAGTAGTGGCATTGGCTTCAACATACTCGTGCATTGCGCCCTACTTGCCATGCGTGCCACAAATTTGCAACAGATGGATACTCGGGAGGATGCTGCTGATGCCGGCCCGAGTCAAGGACTTAACAGAGGGGAAGAAGGTAGAAGGGCCTAAGCCTAGTCGATACCCAGAATGAGGAAGTATGTACATGCATGTCCTACTTATATAGGTTTTAAGAGGCAACATGTGAAATAAGGAATGTGAGACAACAAGGTATGTAGAGCATGTGGTTATTGTCCACAATGAGTAAAATTAGAATGAAGGAATGCAAAATGGGAATAGAACAATAAAGGATAGAATAATAGAAAAGTGGCCAAGGATAGGACAATAGGAAGTGACCGACTATAAAACAATGGTGCCACGGCCGAGGATAATACAAGGACAGGAAGTCCTGAGGTGAGACGGATCGAGGGGTGTGGAATAGGCGTGTGGGTGGTGGACATGCTGAGCCGAGACCGGTGTACCAAGTGATATGCATGCGGCGTGGACATTTGGGCATGAACATAGGATGGCTGCTTGGTCGGCACTGCCCAATAAATGGGTCTCAGTACATGTACTTGAAAGTCATGCCAACTGGGGATTCTGCTTCCTTCAAATATGCAACACAAACTCCTGAAGCTCACCTATGGCAAAAAGCAATGGAAGATGAGTTTAAAAGCTTACACGAGAATAAGACTGGTTGACCTTCTACCCGGTCATACTACTGTCAAAAACCGGTGGGTATACACAACTAAACGAGATACAAAGGGGGGAATTTTTCACTACAAAGCATGTCTTGTTGCCAAAGGTTTCACACAAACCGCCGGCCTTGACTATAATGAAATCTTCACTCCTATCGCCTGACTCGACTCGTTGAGGCTGCTACTAGTGATAGTGGCTATTTTTGACTGGGATATTCATCACGTCAATATAAAATCAGCATACCTCAATGGTCATCTTGACGAGGAACTTAATATGGATCAACTGAAGGGTTTCAAAGCTCAAGGGGAAGAAAATAAGGTCTGCCAACTCCTCAAAGCCATTTACGGATTGAAACAGGCAGGGAGACAGTGGCATGAACACCTGCAGCACAGCCTTACTGATTTTGGTTACAAAACCTCACTTCGAGTGATGTTTCTATCTACCTCAAATATCGTGATGGTGTCAAGCCCACAATACCATGCTCTGATTTACTTTGCAGTACCAACCAACCAACCCTTACCCATATCATCCCTCACCAGTGTGTGGCCTCAGCTCAGTACATTTGGTTCATCATTTGGTTCATTATCTCTATCCCACCCTCCTATTCTTTATCATTCTTTTATTCCCTGTCCTTCCCCTTGCCTGTTTACCCTCAGGACACTCACTATTTGTTGTCACCTGGCAGTGGCCCTATTGTTTTATGTTCGGCCACTCTCTATTGTTCTATTCTCACTCACTCTTTTGTTCTCGATCACATTTCATTGTTCTATTCTCACCTACATTCCTTTGTTCTATTCTTGATCATTGTGGACAATACCTCCACATGATTCTTCATACCTTATTGTTCTCCATTCCTTGTGCCACCCAGTTCCACATCTCACTTCTTAACCTATATAAGTAGTGAATGTATGTAGATGGTTCTTCATTCTGGAAATCAACTAGGTTTATGCCTTCTTGTCCTCCCTTCTCCTGTCTAAAGTCCTTTACCAGGGCCGACATTTTCAGCACCCTCCCAGGTATCACTTCTGTCCCAAATTGGTGGCATGCATGGGAAGTAGGGCGCAACGCACGAGCACATTGAAGCCATGCCACTATTCCCGGCCTGCAGGACTTGGCCACTCCTCGGCATTCCCAAAGCCTGACAGATGGGGAGGACCAAATAACAATTATTTTGGTTTATGTCGATGATATGGCTCCCTTTGGGTCACTAACAGATATTGAAGAAACAAAATCATTCATCACTTCATGATATAAATGCACAGATTTAGGAGAAATCAAACATTTTCTCAGTCTCCATATCACCCGGGATTGCTCTAAAAGAAGATTATCCATCAATCAAACACATTATGTTGAGCACATTCTCAACCATTTCAATATGACAGATTGCTGGCCAACTTACACCCCTTTTACACTGGGAACTTCTTTAGTTGCAAACCAAGACAAGACATCATGTTCCTCACTCACAGCTTGTTACCAACAACTTGTTGGTTCTCTAATGTACACGATGCTTGGGACACAACCGGACATCTGTTTTGCTGTAAACCGATTATCCCAATTTGGCTCTAACCCGACTCCTGAACACCTACTCACTGCGCAACATGTTTTGCAATACTTGGCTACTACTCGCCTTTCCACTGTCACTTATGGAAAGGACAGCTCAACTGAACTTGTCGGCTACAGCGATTGAGACTGGGCGGGTGACAAAGACAATTGTCATTCCACAACTGGATATGTCTTCACACTCGGAGGGGGAGCAGTTGCCTGGCTACACAGAAGCAGCACACCGTTACATTGACATCCACTGACGCCGAGTACATGGCCCTTACCAAGTGTTCGAAGCACACGCAGTGGACAATATCTTTACTTCAACAATTACATTTTGATGTTGATCTCCCACTTAGCATTTTCAGCGATTCACTTGGTGCATGAGCAATAGCCTCAAACAACACATTTCATAAAAGGACCAAGCACATCAATATTAAATACCACTACATTCGAGAAAAAATCACGGACGGCACCATCCGTATCGATGAGGTCAATACCAAGGACAACCTCGCTGATGTGCTCACCAAGGCTTTACCTCGAAGCGTACATTCCAATCAGGTTCCTCGCCTTGGACTCTCCGCCATCTCGATTGCGGGGGAGTGTAGTAAAATTAGGTCCACTCAATCCGACTTTGAGTCCCACAATGCCATAGCTGTTGCTATTGTGTGATCTCCATTGTTATTTCTTTTCCATTCATTACAATTGTTTCAGCCACTATCCTTTATCTTCCTTTCTAGTCACATAAAGGAACCAACTGAGACAATAGATCGTGTACCGTATATATAGTATGCTAGACCGATGTAGAGCTCCAGTTCGCTCCACTGTAGCTTACATTGTCTAAGGTATAGTACCTAATATATTTAGTTCGCTCCACTGTAGCTTACATTGTCTAAGTTGTCTTCACAATAATGTAGACAGCTGTGGAAGTTGGCTCTTGGCTCGTAAAAGGTTTCAACTTGTGTACACAGATATATGCTCTTTGGAGAAATACTCAATTCAGCTGAACTCGTATGTCTGGATGACATGAAATAAGAGTGATTGACTTATGTGATGTGTCTCAACGATGCGAATGGGTAAAAATATAGAAAGTTAGTAAATAAAATGAAAAGAAATATTGGATTTTTGGTACTTGTCT
>QLPI01001201.1:0-14782 GCA_003314275.1 Chroogomphus rutilus
TTGACAGAAGCATGTGACGCCAAGACGGATACACGAGGTGCATATAGTCCATGGGCTGAGGGCGTATGGTTGGATAAGCGAGCGAGGGCGGAGTTGGGCTGAGTGGGCTGAAATGAATAGTCGGGCATGCCGGCGTACGGTTCCTGACACTTGATGCCAAGGGTGGGTGACATCCTTGTGATTCTACAGGGTGAGATTGGCTATTGATTTTCTAGTCGATTACATTCTGCTTTAAGGGTTGATCTGCTCAGTTGATTTTCCTGACCAGAGATACTCTACAGTTAAGTGTTGTTGCCTCACAAGCAATACATTTGTCCTGTCTTTACCTCAGAGTGAATTAACTTGAATCTCAAGTCAATCCACTTATTTCCTCTAGCCTCTGAATGCATTCCCTTCTTTAGGAATACTTGGACCCCGATAGTGTCTGTGAGCCTAATACAGACTTTGCAGACTATTAGTCTTTTCCTGCTAAGAAACGCATTACAATCCAGTCGTCTTAACTTTGTCAAGTTATTACAGAGGGTTGTAACCAAGGTACAAATATTAAATTATTTCCGGAGTTGTGCTGCAGCAAAGTTTAGTATTCTCTTAGACTTGTTTATTCCACAGTCATAGAGATTGGAAGTGTTATTAACTTAAAACCACAGTCTTGACAGGTTCCAAAACAATAGCAGTGTGGCCAGTGGATATCATAACAATAGGCGGTATTGTGTGGGAACACAATAGCGCTCAGTCAAGTGGATGTGGATTAGTGGTGTATACGTGTCTGAGGGACACGTCATGAACAGTGTCAGTCTCCAACAAAAACATCATACCAATGATAGATCTTTTTACCCGCGATCCCCAGCTCTAATCTACCTAGCTGTGGTCTCTTCCGCGATCGCCTTTACCTGAGACATCCCAGGGCCGTGTCACCGGGCCGTACCCGAGACCCTATTGCTGGTCATTCCAAAAGTTCAACCACAAAAGAAGGACGATACTTTGTTGCGGCTCTTTGCTAACCGAAGGAAGGTTGTCACTCTTTATCACATTCTTCGAGACTCGGTAAAATCACCAAGGTGTTAAGACACATTTCATTAGAAGAGTCGGTTCTTCGGGTGTTGTGGATTTGTCAAAGTCACCTAAGTCACTGGCATAAGCATAGGAAAAGGCAGGGCACTTGATCACCTCATCACCGAAGTATTCTTTTCGAGGGGTGTTCATCTCCAGATTCTGCAATAACGCTTAAGTTGTGCGTAATAAGCAGTTTTCGTTGAATCATGGGGATTTTTGTCTATTGGGCTCGAAAAACTAATATAAGCTATCATAAGTTCATACATTTTTCAATATAAAATCAGAGAAGTTAGTCTTAGGAAAGGTCACCTTGTAATTAGTCACGTTTTAGTGGTGAAGTGTGAATATACTCCGTAGGTAGCTCACGGTGACATCGTTGGTGAATTGTACCGGAATTCATGAAACACATGAAAAGAAAAAACGCATCAAGTTGTTTCAGTTCGGTTCCTCCATGTGCAGATAAAACTGGTGCACTTGACACTGGTTCATCGTGACAGTCCGCGTGCCTGAAATCAACGTCGAATAGGACATATCCGGTAGGCGTTGCTTTACAAGTCAGTTGGACAAAATTGCCACGATTTCATCAACTGATGATTCGAGTAGTGATCAGCGCCTTTGAACAAGTGCTTAATGACATGAAAAATTAGCCAAATTTTAGATACCGGTGAGATGGCCGAGTTGGTCTAAGGCGTCAGACTAAGGTTTATTAATCTGATCTCTTCGGGGGCGTGGGTTCGAATCCCACTCTCATCACTTTTCTACCCGATACCTTTGAATCTCATTATACATTTTTTTATTAATGAGTTTGCTATTCAAGGAAAAAAATAATTCAATTTTATTGATCTTTCAAAATCCATCCAAAGGAATAACCTGTGTAAACCTTGGGGTACTACTAAAATTCATTGTTATTATAGTTGTTTTCTATAAGACCTCGTTGATCCTTTTCGATTTCCATCTCTTCGATTGCTACCATATCAACCACTTCTTCTGAATCTACTTCCACGCCATCTTCCACATCTTCTTCTGCCACCAATTCTTCTTCTTCTTCTTCTTCTTCCTCCACCTCTTCCTCCTCCTCCTCTTCCTTCTCCTCTTCCTTCTCCTCTTCCTCCTCCTCTTCCTCCTCCTCTTCTACTTGCTCTTGCTCTTCATCTTCACGTGCACCTGCGGCAGCTTCTGTCCCTCCCATAATATCATCCTTATCATTATTGCGCACTTCGGCGTTCTCGAACGTTTCAAGTGCAAAATCATTTTGATCATTCTCGTGAAGGCCTTGGACGGCAGGAAATGGAGGATCCGTTTGTCTGTCGGGGGTATCTGGCCTAGTCAACTTCTCCTTTCCTTTTGCTCTTCCCCTCAATTCTGCAACCTTTCCTTTGCCCTTATCGGGTTTCCCTACTTCCCTGTATGCTGTATGTAACAACACCCATTGATTATAGGCTCAAACAAAAATAAGAATGACCGTACTTTCTAGTTCCCGTTCTAATAAAGGGACCAAATCTCCCAATTCTACAATTTCGAGGGCTTTGAGAATATCTGGACCAGTTATAGTCTTGCGAGAGTGTGAGGACGCGACATCTTGCGCTCTAACGTGTGGGAACTGTAATTAGAGTGTTTGACATGAACGATGGCTTCAAAACTCACGTTGCAGCTATAAGTATCGCGCAGCGCGAAAATAGGTCAACTCCCACTCTCTGACATGTTTGTGTTATAGTCTAAGCATTGCAGCGCCGGCGTACCTATGTAGTTAATAAAGACGGTGGCGCCATTCATTAGAGCACTGATTGTATCTTTCTGCAGCTTTGAGTCGTGTGGCAACTGGAGGAAAAGAAGACTAATGAGCTGTGACAATTTAGACTAGTGGGATGAATGCTCCCTCCTACCGCGGATTTTGCAATTCGGGTAACCAGTGCTTTTGGGAGCTGGAAGCTGTCGATGCCCTCTGAGCTTGAGCCGGGTTGTGCGCGTGTTGACATACTCGCAATTGAAGGGTTTCAAGCGGAGATTACACGCACGGTTGCCTTTGATAGTACTTACCAACTTCAGCTCTTACACAGCTTGAAAGTCAGGCACCATATAATGATGGATAATTATCTTTCAACGATGTCACTTTTCCCCACCTATTATCATTTATCGTGATCAAGCTCTCTCAGCAACTGTTCTTCTCACGGTGCTTGCCCTTAGTCACCATTATGCGTATAAGTTGGCTTCCTCCGTAGACGCATTGCTTCAGAAGAGTTCTGAAACAATCTCACGGGTACCCCAGATTTAACCCTTGCTGCTTGAATCTAATGCCTAACCATGTCTGGGACGATAAATGACGTTGATTATCGTCATTGTTGAGTTCTATATTTGCCCTTTGAAAAGAATGCGTCGCACCACACTCTCGTAGAGTCACGAGTGACAGCTCTTCCATAAGAGCGGGAACTTGAGGTTCCTATATGTCTACCACCAGTGTTCATCCTGAGACTAAAGAGAAGAGTTAAATTTAACGACTGATGCAAATCCAGTCTCGCATGCAACACCTGATCCATCTACCGGAACACAACGGAACTCTCGCAATTATCTTTTAGGTTAATTGTTATAATTCACTCATCCTCAATTCCGAGCTCAGGTCATTCGAAACAGTAGGACAGTGAGACAACCTCCCGACGCTCATAATTCTAAGGCTTAGCGGAGGTTCGGCGGTGATCTAGTCATGATGTGTCTTTCCTTCTACTCGGCTGTAGACAATATCTGACTGAGAAACCTGGTATCCCACTTCTCAGGTGCCAAATCCTAACTTGGAAGTCAGGCAAGTGTCAAGATGTTTTTTGCCTTGTCGGCAAGATGCAATTCCGAAAATGGTAACTGGCACTCTTCATACGTCAAGTGCCATGGCTCACGAGATTCAGCTAGTGGTCTCGAGTTTGACAGTGAACATGGAACGAGTTATTAAAAGCTCTGAACGGCGCTCAGCGACCCAAATCAGGTTAAAAATCGATGTTCACGAAGGCTGCAAATATCGCTAGAACCTCGCAACCGGACAGGAACACGTAATTTTCTATAGCTCTAAGATTCTTGAGAATGTTGGGTTCACGTGTGACTGGACGTCTGTGGAGCTACGCGGTCCGCTGCTCACCAGCCTCACTTTGAAACAAACTTGAGTCAGACGCCACAAGTTCCGACCATATAAAAGATGGCGAACCGACGAGGTTATTCGTTACAGTAATCGTCAGCCCCAATGATGATATCGAAGAACGGGAAAGCACTGTGTCTAGCTACCTTGGTAGCTGGAGTCCAAGCTGCATTGTTACAATCCTCCCCTCCTAGAGTGGATCTTGGCTATGCTACCTACGAAGGAACGACGCAGAGTAACGGTCAAAACCAGTTCCTTGGTATCCGCTTCGCTGCGCCTCCGTTGGGCAACCTGCGATTTCGAAAGCCTCAGCCACCTACGAAAGTTGGCGGTATTCAGCAAGCCAATGCGTTCAGTCCTATATGTTTTGGCGTTGGTGGAGGTTTTGCCGGCGCCAGCGAAGATTGCCTTTTCTTGAATGTTTGGGCACCATCCGACGCCACACCAGAGTCCAGGCACCCGGTTTTCTTCTTTATACAAGGGGGAGGATATGTTTCAATGTCAAATGCAAACGTATGCATTCCTGGTAGCCTGTATGGAAACGTTCGTTAACTGCATATTGCTACATCCAGTATAACGGCTCCGAGTTGGTTCAAGCTACGGGTAACCAGATGGTGTTTGTCAACATTAACTACCGAGTTGGGCCATTCGGTTTCCTGGCCAGCCAGAAAGTGCGTGACGATGGGGATCTTAATGTGGGCCTATTGGATCAACGTCAAGCTCTAAACTGGGTACAAAAACACATTACTAAAGTCAGCGTTATTCTTTTAGTCAACTCTCACAATATTTTTCTATTTGTATATTTATTTTCAAATTTCAGTTTGGAGGCGACCCAGATCGCGTTGTGTTAGTCGGAGACAGTGCCGGAGCAGGCAGCATCGCCATGCAGCTTATAGCAAACAATGGAGCACCGACCAAACTCTTTGCAGGTGTCTTTGGGATATCGCCCTTTTTCCCTACCCAAATGCGTGTATCAGAGCTCGAATGGCAGTTCGATTTATTTGCTTCCAGGGCAGGGTGTAATAATACCGGAAACCCTTTGGAGTGTCTGCGAAGCAAGGATTCCGCCGTTTTGCAGACTGCCAACCCACCTATGGCCTTCCCTGGACGGACTCGAAGTGCACTATTCCCGTTTACACCTGCCATTGACGGGGAATTGATTGCTGATTTTCCATACAAGATGTTCGAAGAAGGACGATTCGTCAAGGTCCCTGCAGTTTTCGGGTGAGAAATTGGATTGTGAAAAATAATAATTTATGATTAACTCATGAAATTCTGTACGCCTTTAGGGATGACACCGATGAAGGGACCATTTTCGTGTCCAATGCAACATCACCTGCGGATGTTGCATCCTTTTTAATGGACAATTATCCTCAGCTTTCAGCTACAGATACTGACGCGATCAACGCATTATATCCATTAGAATCCCCGCTACCCCAACATGCGGCATTTTTCCCTTCCCTGTCCGCCGCTTACGGTGAGACAACGTTTACATGTCCTGGTCTGGAGATATCGTCTGCCATTGCCAAATACACAAAGTCGTGGAACTACCGGTCAGCTGTACCGCCACTCCTGTTGCGCTTGAGCGTGAAGCTGACAAAACCGTTCAATTCTCCAGATACAACGTTCTGACGCCTGCCGCAATCTCCTCAGGCCTAGGCTCCTCTCACACGAGTGAGATGACCAACGTTTTCGGTCCGGGTAACACACCAGCAGGGTCCAGCACCTCAGGGTTTGACTTCGATAACATCAACCTCACGCCGATCCTCCAGGCCTACTACACAAGTTTCATACGTGAGCTGGACCCTAACGCTCATCCGGTTAATGGGAGTGTGTTCTGGCCCCAATTTGATAGCGGACTCCAGAGACTCCTGCTGCAGGTGAACGCAACACAGGTGGAAACCGTTCCTCAGAGTCAATTGGATAGATGTGCGTTTTGGAAAGGGCTTGGAATTAAGATGGAGCAGTGATGTAGCAAGCCCTTCAGGGTTGACAATACTGCACTTGGAAAATCCTGTCCCGTTACATAGCAACACAGAGTTTTACGTTGTCTCATGAGGATCCGAGAAGAATATGCAGGCGCCCTTTTGAAAAGTTTTCAAGAGAGAGAGAGTGTGTGTGTTTCAATTAACGTGCTCGAAGCGCGAGGCGCTTATGGTGCACTAGTATACATGTGTCTAGTCTAACCCTGTGTGAACGCGGAATTGAGAGGCAGGTGGGACAAGGGATAACAAAGCTAGCTAAAAGGCTAGTGCAGATGAAGTCTGGTCCCTGTGGGTGCAGTGGACGGGAAGTATGGTTGTAAACCTCCGTGCTTTGAAGATGGTTGCATCTCCGGAGCTTAGTCTCTTGCCACGGAGGGGTACCGACATTAGTTCCCTAATGCCGGTCAGAATTCCCCATACTTCCAACTCAGAGCTGTAGAAGCTACATGCGGCAAAGGATGTTTAAATGTAAAGCAGAGGTGGAGTTAGGGCTTTGTCAGAGAGACTGGGGTGCGGCCGGGGAGGCGATTGAGGGTAAGGCATCGATTTTTGCTGTCTTTTCATAGTGAGGGGAGGAAGTCCATTCTTCTTTCCAGTGGTGGAGGATCAATTCTTTTCTTATAGCTTTAATTGCTGCTATGCTTGCCGGTAGGCGATGGTGGAGTGTTATGGGGAGGGAGGAGATTCTGGAGGAGGTGCCTTCTGCTGCTGCCTTTGCTTTTTCATCTGTAATCTCATTGCCTTCCAGACCACTGTGTCCTGGGATCCATTCAAAGTGGATACATAGTCATTGGTGGCATTTTATGTGGTGTATTGCAGTGTGAAGCGGCTTGATTGTCGAGGGCAATTAGTGCTGTGTGTGTATTGTGTTGCTGGGCCAGGAGGTGTAGTGCAAGGATAATGCCCACTAGTTCACCCTCAAAACAGTGTGCCGTGTTTTCTTGCCAAGTTTGAATTGTAAGTGTTGTCCTGATTTGGGTATGACCACTGCTGCACCTATGTTACCTTTGACGCCAGACCCATCTGAAAAAATTTGAATGTCATCCATGCACATTCTTATGTTGCTGATGGCAGAATCCTTGCTGTCAGAAATGCATGCAGTAAACTGTGGATGCCAGTTGGGGTGATATCTTATGGGTAGGATTGTTTCCAGTGTAGGAGGGTGTATGTTGTATCTATTGAGAAATGGATATCTGTATAATAAATGTATTGCTATTGTAACATGTTGCATGAATTCTTTGTAGTTCTCATTTCTTTTTTATCATTCCAAAATTACCATCATGTAGTACATTTCTTTATCTCCATGTTTCTCGGAGATGGACTAGGGAGAGGGAGATACAAAGTACCGACATAGGGGGAGATTGATTATAGGGGAGACACATGTGTGTACCTAACAAGTCGGTACAGGCCCACAGATAATTTCCGACATCTCCATACAACAACACCTATTCAATCCGGATCCAACTCACAACTCATGACCGGTTGATATCAAATGGAGGTATATCTTATCATTACCAATCAAGGGCCGGACATATGGGATTCAGGGATATATACAATGGCGGGCATAACAGAGAGTCCGGATCCCATGACAGGACGGAATCTTACTCAAAAATCAAATAAAAATGGTCACCAGTCCTCATTACCAATATGCATCCCTCATAGTTAGGGGGGTTCTCTACATAGGAGTTACTGACCGAGTTCACTGGGAAAGTTGTATATAAATACCAGTACATTGTGGCCAATGTTATTCTCTAATGCTGACTTTACTTTTGAGTTTGATGGCATTGATGAATAAGTGGAATACAGAGAAACTGCCAAAAGACAAAGAAGAGAGCTCAGTTCCAGCTCTACTAGACATTTCAAGTGTTGCATTCACGACAGAGTACTCGTTAGATGGCTGAACTATAGCGCTGAAAATGAACACTGGCCAGAACAAACAGGAAAAATGTTTAGCACAAAAAGGGGGTTCCAGCTAAGTTACCCATGACTGTGCTACATATATAGCATAGTCCATTCTTTCCAAAGGAGGGAATATTGAATTCGGTAGGTAAGTGACCGGAGATGTCGGTGCCAATAATTAACATTCCTATTCCAGACAGGAGATGTGAGGGTGCGACAATAGTTTGCACTTCGGTCTCAGACAAAATTTTAAAGCAGAATCAGGATATTGAGAGGGTCAGGTTGAGAGATAGATGTGCCATCTGAGTCCTCAGAGGGAGGTACAAAGTGAGCAGGAAAAAGAGCTTCAAGGGATTCAATGCTTTCGGTGTATGAGGTATCAGGTTCAGGCTTAGGAAGAAGCTTTCTGGGACAATCCTTCTACCTGGGTCTCTGGATCACTGTAAGATGTACCAAGGCACAAGACTGTTGATTCAGAAGTCAGGATCAAAGAATTGGAGTGCACATGGGATGCATTTAGTGTTTACACTCGGGGACTGTCACCATCTCTACTACTGGGCTGGACGCGTTGACAGAGAGGAAATCAGCTAGGAGTGTTGTGGAGGTAAGGACAAATGTTGCAAATGAAGCAGGTGAAAACATGGCGTAGTATATCTCACAAGAAGGTTGATACCAGTGATTCAGGAAAACCGTTCAGGGAGGAACAGTGTTGTGAATTCTGAGTTTCAGTCATGGCTCAAAAAGAGAACCTGCCATCTCTGCTTGAAAACTTTTAAATTCCAATGTCCATGGCTCACGCGGCGAAAAGACATTACACACAACAACTTCATACACAGACAAACAGGACAATGCATCACATGCGTACCCTCAGCACAGCTACTGGGAGTCCAAATTGACCAGGAGCTCAGATGGCACACCCATGTTCAACAAGTTGTCCAAAAATCAAAAGCTCTACTGCTAGCCATCAACCGCCTTACTTGCCCCTCCTTCAGCCTTCCAATGCAATATGTCCAGCAACTTTACACAGCCATGGTCCTTCCAAAGATAGAATATGCCCTACCAGTATGGTACACCCCCATCCAAAGAAACAACGGCAAGTGGTTAGGATCAGTAGGACATACAAATATCATTGGTAAAGTACAAAGGCTGGGCTGTCTGCTGATCACAGGAGCATATGGATCCACTGCCACAGATATACTTGAGCTACATGCTATGATTCCTCCAATACATCTCCACCTTGCTGATTACCTTCCCATGGTCAAACCTCTCCTTTATGTTATCTCATCGACTTCATGAAGCCTGCCCCCTAGCTGTGCTCTTGGCCATTGTGCAAACGGTAACATGCTAACCGTGATCTTTCATTCCTGTCCTCTTTTTTCTTTGAAAATGTCTGGTTTCTCCTCAACTGTCGGGCAGTCTACACAGCCGTTTCAGCCGGAGCTGAGATTACAGTGTAGTAGACTTCCTTGATACAGATTTCAGTCAAACTTAATTTAAGCTCAATTTTGTAGATTAAATTTTAATAAAATTATATTACAGCTAAGAAGTGTCCAAAGAATATTTTTGCTCTATAAAGGGTCAGATCGCAGCCGGCGTTGATTATCCGACCGAGTCGCCACAACTGCGGGTGGTGTACGCCCTTTGTTAGTGGCGGCTGTCGGTGGGGCCGTCATTTTTGCTGCGTTCTGGTAGCTCTGCAAGTTTTCTATTATTTTGTGTGTATGGAGTGTTATGGGGTTGTCTAGAGACGCGTGTACGCAGGTATCTGTGTGGAATATAGGTTGAGTCCTTAAGCGCCCAGGCGATGGTGGTGGTCGGAGTGCAAAAGGCTTCCTCTCGAGGGGGAGTGTTGGGATATGCGAACAGTCGCAGTTTCTTATTCTTCTCATTTTCCATGCCTACGGCTTCACGGCTTAATTAAAAACTCAGCCAGTAGATATCTGGGTTGTTTAGCGCGTGACACGTCTCATCTTCTTGATTCAAAGTTGAGACGTGAGTACTATTTGTTCCACTATCATAGTAGCGACTCTAACTTCATTTCTTAGTTGTTCCTAGGTAACTGATTGGAATACATCTTCTTGATTCAAAGTTGAGACTTGTTCCTAGTTGCAACACACTGTTCAACCTTTTCCTTTTGAATGGTGTATAGGTATTCTATTTGGTGATTCGTACCTGTAAATTGGGCAGTATAAAGATAGGGCCACTCATGCACTTGATGAACAACGATCGGCCTTGTTTCGTCCAGTATGCTTGGAGGATTCTGCATCACCATTGCATCAATGGTCCTTTTGATCTACTCTGCCAAGGGTGCGGTTGTTCAACACACATTGTCGTGGAAAAATGTACGAATTGGGGGTAAGTTTGGAGAGAGGCCAGCGTCGTGCTGAAGACAGAAATACTGATTAAATTCTCTTAGGGGGAGGTGGATTTGTGCCGAGTATAGTCTTTAACCCTAGTCAAAAAGGCGTCGCCTTTGCACGCACCGACATTGGCGGTGCTTATAAACTCAATGCGCATGATTCATGGACCCCTCTCCTTGAATTCGCTAACGACACCACTTGGTTAATTTTTATTCCTTTTTAATTCTATAATAACTATTTCATATCTTATTTTTAGGAATTATTGGGGATGCGATGCAATCGCCACGTGAGTCCACGATTTATGTAAAACTCTTTCTAATGATCTACCTCAATGATGAATGCAATTAAGTGACCCAGTGACACCATCCAACCTCTATCTCGCCGTTGGAATGTACACAAATTCATGGGACCCAAAAAATGGCACCATACTGAAATCCACTGATTATGGAGCGACTTTTTTTGAACACCTACTTCCCTTCAAGGTCGGTGGCAATATGCCAGGCCGGGGAATGGGTAGGCGGAAGTGTTTATGTTTCTTCACCTTTTATTGACGCCGAGCGCTGGGTAGGCGAAAGGCTGGCGATCGACCCCAACAACAACAACATCCTCTATTTTGGTGCTCATTCTGGCCATGGACTCTATAGAAGTTACGATGCAGGAATGAGCTGGGAAAAGGTATCATCTTTTCCAAGTGTTGGAACATATATTCCCGATCCTAAAGATTCTAGCGTACGTTTCTGCATCTAGCCAATACCAGTTTCATTATTGACGACTGTTACAGGGCTATAACAGCGACATTATTGGAATGGCTTGGGTGACCTTTGACTCGACGTCGAGGACCTCATCCGGCTCCTCTCGCATCTTCGTTGGTGTCGCAAACATGGGGTCCAGCAACGTTTTTATGACCAATGATTTAGGTGCTACTTGTGAGTACCAAATATTTGCACAGTGCAATGTTGAGCTTATGTCGACCATCAACTAGGGACTGCAGTCGCTGGCCAGAACTCTACATTGATTCCACACAAAGGCGTGTTTTCACCAGCGGAACACTCTCTTTACGTCTCTTATGCCAATGGTGCCGGCCCTTACGATGGAAGTGCAGGGTATCTACAAAAAGTTAGTTTATCTTCTATATCCGAGAATTTCACGCAGCTGACAAAACACACCAAAAACAACGGTAGTACAGGGAGTATTCTTTTATTTACCTGTCTTGGCCATAACTCGTACTTAATCGACGCCTGCCGCGTAGACATCACTAGTGGAATATGGAAAGACATAACACCTGCTCTCGCTGTTTCAGACGGCTATTATGGCTTCGGAGGACTGACAGTCGATTATCAAAAGCCTGGGATTGTTATGGTTGCCTCCCTGAATGAATGGCAAGTCAAATTTAATTATAAAATGCTCAACATTGACACTATTCAATTGTGGTTTACACAGGTATCCAGGTATATGCGCCGTTGTGCATGATTTCCCATCTATTGATTTGAGAACATAATTTTGAGATGCGAATATATTCAGGAGTTTGGATGGAGGTATTTGTTTTCGCTGTCACTATTACTGGGGAGTATTGTAAAAGTGATAACTCTCGTAGGTCTCACCTGGACGACGATTTGGGAATGGGGTTCCTTCCCTAACATCAACCGGCAGTGAGTGGATAGAATACCCCTCGAGTAACACCTAGCCTGATAGCAATGCAGCTTTTCATTCGAGACGTCTCAAGCACCCTGGATTGGACGTCAGTGGCATTTCAAGGCGCTTCGTTGTATTTGACTTAACCCACTTCGATACACTGCAGACCCACTCGGCAACAGCGACGTTTCAGCAAAACTTGTAGGATGGTCAGTCCTACTACCATATCTGAGTCACATTCTAATAATTCAATAACAAACAGGATGATAGAAGGCCTTTCTATCGATCCCTTCGACTCCAACCATTGGCTCTATGGCACAGGATTGACTGTCATGGGCGGGCACGACCTCCTAAAATGGGACACCGTACACAACGTGACTCTCTCGACACTAGCCACAGGCATTGAAGAGATGAGTGTGCTGGGACTCA
Source organism: Chroogomphus rutilus (assembly GCA_003314275.1). Taxonomy (NCBI): domain Eukaryota; kingdom Fungi; phylum Basidiomycota; class Agaricomycetes; order Boletales; family Gomphidiaceae; genus Chroogomphus; species Chroogomphus rutilus. The sequence continues at coordinate 12,477 of QLPI01001201.1, forward strand.
TTTCACCACCCACGGGTGGACCGCTGTTGTCGGTCGTTGGCGACGACGGAGGATTCTTGCATAAATCGCTCGATGTGCCGCCTGTGACAGCGTTCAAGACACCGTCATATGGTACTACAACGTGTGTGGAGTCGTTCTCGTCTCGGACTCTTCTTTTATGGTCTGACTGACGCCTTTTACTTTCCACACACATACATGTAGTGATATTGATGTGAGTTTTAGCGCCGCTACTCAGCTGTTTTTACTCATTTCATTCAGTTCGCTGGACTGCGCTGTTCGTTCATTGTCCGAGTCGGCGGCGTCTCCGGATCCGCAGATCCCCAAGTGGCCGTCTCACAGGACGGCGGAAGCACGTGGAACCCCTTCTACGCCGCCCCACTTGGAACATACGGTGGAAAAGTTGCTGTTTCAGCTGACGCAAACACCATCCTCTGGGTACCAAGTTCGCCCTCCGGATCAGTTTTAATATCACGTTACACATCGAGCTTCACGCCCCTCAGCAGCGTGCCCTCTGGCGCTGTTATCGCAGCCGATAAAATAAACGGTGCAGTATTGTACGCTGCGTCGGGGAGCACGCTGTATGTGACCATGGATTCGGGTACCACATGGACGGCGTCTACAGCCTCTCTTAATGGGACAGCCGTGAAGATTGCCGTGAACCCAAACAAAGCGGGGGAGCTGTGGGTGTCTACGAGTTTGGGGCTCGCGCATTCTGCGGATTTTGGCGTGACGTTGCGTGGTCTTCCGAGTGTGACGGCAGCATGGGGACTTGCGGTCGGTGCACCTGTGCCGGGGACGACGATACCTACGGTGTACGCTGCTGCTGCGATCTCGGGGGAAAATGCAGTGTGGCAGACGGACGATCATGGAGCGAGTTGGCAGCAGATTAGTGGGGGTGCGCATGGGTTTGGGGCTGCTAATACGTTGGTGCTTGCTGCTGACCCTCATATGTATCAACGGTGAGTCGAGGGTGGTTGTGGAGAACTGGGCTGATTTCATTCATTCTTTGGTAGGGTTTATGTGGGGACGAATGGCCATGGAATTTATTACTCTTCAAATAGCTATTCCTCTTCAGAATAGCTAGTACTCATTTGACGGGAACGTATGCGTAGTTTTTGTGAGACTGAGCAGAATACATCATTTTGTGATTTTTGAAAACACTTATGACCTTTATGAGATATGGGCAACCAAAACGATTAAATAATTTATCCACAACATCCCTGATTTTTCTTGTGATTTTTACTTATCAATTTCACCATTCTGACATGCATATATGCGCATATAGTCACTCAAAACCAATGTTTGATGCCGATCTCATCAATCATTGAGTGGTACGAATATCTGTTTGGATGATATTTTCAAATGTTATTTACAATATTGTCCTGGTATTTTTCCATATTTTTACAACTCTTATTCAACATCTATTGCCTTCCCGTCCGGGTGTATGCCTGAGGTGAGGCGCCCATGCGGATGTATTTTAGGCATCATATGGGGTCACATGTGATCACATGCTTGCACAGAGAGTCAAGTGTGGAGGGATTTGAATAGACTACTGTGGCATTTAGTACTGGCTGCTATATGCAATAGTAACCTATTAGCAACTGTGAAAGAATCAGAATATTTACATCAAACTTTTAATCATTATTTGAGAATTATGTTGATAACTCACACACACATGAGCACTTATTTGTTCCCCATCCATTATCCATCAACAGCATCGTTTGATTATTACACTTCCTATCTGATAAATCACTATCTCCTTGTATCTATGATTTCCATCAAGTCTGAAGAGTACTCACATCGTTATTCAAGTTCTACCCCGATCTAAAAGTTGCGAGGTGCCCAATGCCACCATAGCATCATAGGACCAGCACAAGCCTGGTCAGCCACTGTCCTTATAAAATATGTTTGCTTTTGAGGCACATAGTTCATTTGTATGTACTCTATCATATTTCGTTGTCTTTTTCTTCCCCCAATCCCTGTGTAAAATATTTCACCTATCTGATGTCATGTATGTATGCATCATCCCTCCTGTATCCATGTCTCAAATAGTTCTCCCACTCTTTCTTCATGTAGGATTTAGTCTGTGTATTGTAAAAGCAAAGTGTGATCTCTATCAGTCTAAAAATCTGAGAAATTTGATTTAAATTGGCAGAACATAATTATACAAGCTTCAACTCTACACTCAAGGCTCTTACATCTTGTCAGTTTTAATGAGATGCATGTGATGGCCTTGTGTGTTGATTGGATTATCCTTCATCTCAGACGTCAATCATTCTCACTGGATTGCAAGATTGCTATTTTCA
>QLPI01001203.1:0-13273 GCA_003314275.1 Chroogomphus rutilus
TGGTTAAATATTCCCCTGCCGACAAGGGATATCGCATAGTTTGAAAGAAGACAAGTATTGATTGTGGCATCTTGATATGGATTTCATGATACCCTGTTGGTCGACTATTTCGACTATTTGTTTCAGCACATTCACAGGTTATATTGAATTATTGGCTTCTTGGTGGCTCTCACAAGTATCAGAAACCCTTCCCCTTGTGACTGCGTGCCCCCCAGGTAGGTGCCCTCTTATATCCATGGTCTTATTATTTTTTATTTTTTATTTCAGTTTCGGGGATTCATGGGTAATGGGGAAATCCTCTGATAATTATTTCCTTATTTGTGTTCCCTTTTTTCTCTTGGATTGTGCTGACATTCCTTTGCCTGTCATTGGCTACAGGGGAATATATTGCCAGCAGCAACACCAATAAATAAATATATCAATATGAATGACCACAACAGGTACCCTAGTGCATGCACGTGATACATATACACTAAGCAGCTGCAAAAAAATGCATATTCCAGAGGTGAGCTATTAATCAAAATACAACTATATCACTGGTACATATTGAAAGAGAAGAAGTATGTGATGTGGGACGCTAGTCGACACACGCGTTTGAGGAATTGGCAGAGCGTTTCGACAGCGATTCAGGTGTTGCAAAGCATATGAGATTGCTGTAGAGAATAGAACAAGGAGGACGATTTGTGAAACTCGTAGTACATGCTGTGAAGGATGGCACGCATAGGATCGTAATCATCCCCGGCACGGAATAAATTGGGATATGGACAGGTTTTATATTGTCTTTGATATCGCAGAAGCAATGTACAGTCGACCGCTCTATGGATCTTTGACACTCTCAGTCCCCCCTCTAGTGTTCAGCGACCTTTCGCTTCATTATTACCAACCGCCACCATCGCACCACCGACATTTTTTTTTTTTGAAAAAAAAAAGAGTTCACGGTCGGCAATGATCGTGGCACGTTCACCCGGCCACATGCTTGGTGAGCACATTTAGTAGGGAAATGCAGCTCTGGTTTAGTTGGATGTATCATATTTTTGTAGGGGATGATTATGTTTTTGAGGGTTATTCCAATACAATTAGATGCATCTGTCGATTATGCTAGATAATGCTAGACCATATACTGAGAAATGTAGAGCTATGTTGGTGAATTAATAAGTCTTGATTCCTAACCGGTGGCCAATCTCGCAAGCATTCTGCCCACCTGCTATTTTCCAAGAGGGAGGATGGACCCATTTTTTTCAGGATTGGAACTGTTAGGGATTAGGGGATGATCCCTTGAAGTCTGGACACTTCCCAACCGGTTCAATGTGTAGGAATCCAAACCTCTCCTCCAAGGAAAAATCCAACTTAAAATCAGTCTTATCTGGACTACCAAAAAAAATATTATAATGTTTGGCTGGGTGAATTACCTTTAAGTAATTAACTCTTAAATCATCAAGCTCTTCAAGCCCAAGGAAAACCTCCAAAAACACTTATAATTTTCGCTTATTTTCTACTTGGACCCACAAGGACCCACAGCCAGGCGCCAAACAATCACACATGGAAAATGGTGCCAAACTGCTGGTTCAAGCTCTCAAGATTCAATTGTACAACAAATTCCTGGGTTTATGTGATAATTATTACACACAAGGTCAGCCCAGAAGCACGGCTCATATACTATTAATATTTCGTGACTTGACCAGTCACGAGACTACCGGTCATGGGAATATGACTCATTAATGACTCGTTTAGTGACTCATAGGGTGACTCGTAACTTCTACAGGCTTCCAGGACTTTCCATTCCTTTCCACACCCTTCCACTAATTTCAAGAAAGTCTTGCCTTATTGGGGAGTTACATAATCAGCTTAGAATTAGTATATATAGAGACTAGTTCTGTAGCGTAGAAGCAAGCAATTTATCTAAACAGCATGCACCTATGGGACTACTGTAGCCAATACCAATACCTGAATGGCCCTTTGAAGTGGTGACCATAGATTTCATTTCAGAACTGCCAGTTAGCAATGGACATGACTGCCTCCTTGTAATTGTAGACAAGCTCACCAAATATGCCACAGTAGTCCCTAATATGTCTGATATTGATGAGAAACAGGTTGCAGACCTATTTTTCTAAAAAATAGTTAGCATATATAGACTGCCAAGACAGATCATCACTGACTGGGACTCCAGATGGACTGGGACATTTTGGAAAGAGATCACTAAATGTTTAGGCATCAAAAGGGCACTTACTACTGGTAATCATCCTCAAGCAGATGGTCAAACTGAAATTATAAACCAAATTCTGTAGATGTCCCTTAGAACCTATGTTAGCCCAGATCTAGATGACTGGTACATATACCTGAGACAATTCATCTTCGCATATAACACTACCCTTGTTTGGGAACAGTGAATTCTCCCTTAGGCTTTTAGATAACTTCTGAACTGGATCAGCATACAAGATCCAAACCTCTCCTCTCTAGGAAATCACCCATCAAATCAGTCTTAAACTGACTACCAAAAAATATAATAATATTTTGGCTGGCCATTTAAATAAATAACAAACCTTCAAGTCTAAGGAAAATGCCTCAAAAACAGATATATTTTGCTGATCTCTATTCAGACCCACAAGGAATCACAATTTGGTGCCGATTACCTAATACATGGGAAAAAGGCACCAAATTCCTGGGCTTATATAATGGCTATTATATAAAGGTTAGCCCAAAAGCATGGCTTATTTAATATTAATATACAAAAGACTACCAGCTGTGGAGATATTTCTTTTCTTTTATTATTAGTGACTACAAGGGTGACACTGTGACTTCCAGAGGATTCCAGGACCTTCCATCCCTTTCCATATCCTTCCACTAATTTCTATAACATCTTGCCTTATTAGGGAGTTACATAATCAGCTTAGAATTACTATATATAGAGACTAGTTCTGTAGCAAAAAAGTAACTTTAATCAATCTTACAATCACCCATAATCTGCCAGATTATCTAATGTAGCAAGCACTCTTATATAAGTTGGTCCAATGGCCAGTGCCACCCCTACATCAACAGGTCTGAAGACCCATTGACAGAAGTTTATTCCAAAGAGGAAATCTCCAACCCTTCTACCAAAGTGGAAGGTTTCTTGGTTAAAATATAAAAGGTACACAAAAATATAGTAAAAGAACTAAATCAGATTTTATAGAACATCCATGGAATAATCATAGGCAAGGGTAGAATAATAATTCACACACATAAACTATTATTCCTATACATAATTGACAAGGTCCCTGACAAGGCGCCCTCTAAACAATTCTTTTTAGACATCAACCCAGACTGGCATAAACTTGCTATTGTCTTGTCATAGGACTTGATTAGGCTTTATTCACACCAAAGTTTTGTCATGGTTCTTGGGTTACCTCTTTTATAGTTCCAAAACAACCCTACATACATTGACTGATTTCAGTCCTGCCTTCTTACTCTATGGATTCCACCTAACAATAGGAGCCACACTATTGCACCAGCCGAGTAGAGCCTGAGATAGGGAGCCAGAGATATATATCTGAAGACTTGGAAGTTTCAGAAAGTTTCAAGGCTCAAGAATTCTTAGAAAAACTTGAAACAAACTTGAAACTCATAAATCCAGGGCTAAGAAATCTTTATTTTTTTATCAAGCTGCCCAGCAAAGAAATTACAATGAGGGTTGCCTGTAAACTAAGTTTGAGGAAGGCAACTGGGTTATTATAGACCCATACTCTCTAGACATGCTTAGAAATAAGAAAGAACTTGGCAGGAAACTACAGATGAAATATGATAGCCATTTCAAGATTCTAGAGAAGAAAAGCCCTAAGAGACATGGCAGGAAACTGCAGATGAAATATGATGGTCCTTTTGAGATTCTATAAAAGAAAAGCCCTATAACCTACCAACTTAGAATGCCAGGCTTCCTATGGAATTCATCCAGTAATAAATATTGCTCATCTGGGAGAAATATCACATATCCCCTGATAAGTTTGGCACTCATCCAAGCGAGCACCTTGGCAGGGCTGACTTCTCTAAAGTCTCTGAATATGAGGTTGAGACAATCCTAAGATCAAGATGGAGAGTACTAAATGGCAGGGAAATTAAGGAATTCTCTACCAAGTTCAAGGACTATGACTCTAGCTACAATGAGTGGCTGACTAGGAGATAACTGAAGAATGCACACCAGATTCTAAGAGAGTGTGATGATTCCAAAAGAGTTGTCAAACAAATACACTAGAATCTAAAACAATTTTCTACCATATACCCAAGTCACCTAGAGTCCCTGAAAAATATTTATAAAAAGACCAAAAAATGGTATAAGCCTCCAAACCTATAAAAAATTATCATTCCTAGAGATCTTCAGTAACCTTTAATTCTCTAGTCATTATATCCAACTTCTATTATGTCTACTCCAATCCAGATCACAGCAGTGGACTACAAGATATGCCAGGTCCAGGACCATTTCTATCAACCTCTGATTCAGTTGCAAGTTGGATATGAAAGAGGACCAGTCTTTAATTTTAACTTCTGTTCTCCAATGGCTTGAGAATTCACCTACTATAGGGTTTTTAACCAAAAATATGTATGCCTTCATATCTAAATTAGCTGATTCTATCTGAGAATCTGTCTATATGAGAATCAGGGAGATTATTGCAGCTGGCACTGACTAGGAACCTGGCTACCCTACCATGTCACTTGTGATCCCTGAGAAAAATTACAGGAGTTAGAAATGATTCACATGGAGTTTCCTCAAGTAAATTATCTTTCTCTTGACCTTCTTAAAGTCCCAAATGACCAAGAGGAAATACTCATGTGGGTCAAGATGTGATAGCAACTCAGAAAGAAGCTCACTGCCTAGACTCTCAAAGCCAAGGATATCTGTTAAGAAAACCACAACACCTCTTGGAAATGTATTCCTTTCGAAAGGGCTAGAGTAGACAATTAAGGCATTTCATATCACACTCACCTGGAAGATCTAGACAAGTAGACAAAGAAGAATTCATGAAGAATGAAGGGGAACCAGGTGTATATATACATATATTCTCTCAACTATTTCAACTACTAGGGGAATATTAAAACTGGTGAACCAGTCCTTCTACTACCTAACAAATCTTCAGAGTCAGCACATTTTTAAAAAGAAAACAACTGGGTGAAGAAGAAATTGAGGAAACTGGCCCTAAACCTCAGAATTTACAGGTCATCAGATAGGAACCCTCTATGTCTCAAAAATTTGAGAACCAAAGAAGTTTGGAGTATCCCACTTATACTCCCACTAATTCTCTATTCAAACTACCTCATGAATCTAAGGAGGCCTAGCCAGGAAACTATGGGATTCTTACTTATTAGAAAAAAATCATGAGGGCATGTTGACTTAAGTAGAGGTTTGGAGGGAGAATAATGTTAGGGATTAGGGAATTCTTCCTTAGATTTCTAGATGTCTTCTAAATCAGATCAGCATACTAGATCTGAACCTCTCCTCTCAAGATAAACCCATCAAAAATTGGTCTTAATTTGACTACCAAAAATATCATAATATTTTATCTGGCCATTTAAGAGTGAATTACTTATGGTAATTAACTCTTGAATAACAACACTCAAGCCCAAGGAAATTTTTTTAAGAATAAGTATATTTCACCTATCTCTATATGGACCCGCAGTGTTAGTTTATGTAATGTTGTGGATGCTTTGGTTGTGTAGGCACCTTCATGTAACTATGAGGATTGTCTTAGCAACCACATCCTCCATCTGTATTAGTGTCTGTATCCATGTCTGTGTCTGAGTTTCTCTCTCTCTCTTTTCACCCACTTCTCTACTCTACTACACTCAACATACAAGGAACAACAACTGGGTGTCAATTACTTAATACACAGAAAAAGGCACTAAACTCCTAGCTCAAGTTGCCAGTCCACAATGTACAACAAATTCCTGGGCTTATATAATATTAATATTTTGTGATTTGACCAGCCACAAAAGTACCAGCTGTGGGAATATTTCTTTTCCTTTATTATTAGTGACTATAGGGGTGACTCAGTGACTTCTACAGGCTTCTAGGGGCTTCTAGCCCTTTCCATATTCTGCTACTAATTACTGGAAGGTATTGCCTTATTAGGGAGTTATATAATTGGCTTAAAATTAATATAAATAGAGGCTAGTTCGGTAGCATAAAAGTAATTTTAATCAATACTCTTATACCCATAATCTACTAGATTATGGGTGCAGCCAAACAATTGCATAAGTTGGTCCAAAGACCACTTAGGTACATTGGTCCAAAGACCAGTTTCTACCCTTTCATCAATAGGTCTGAAGACTCATTGATAACAGAGGTTTATTCTCAAGAGTAAATTTCACCCTTCTACCAAAGTAGAATGTTCTTGGTATACCTAAGTCTTAGCTACTGAAGTGGCAGACTCCCTAAAATATTAAATGTACATCAAAAACATAGTAAAAGCACTAAAATCAGATTTATATAACATCTGTGGAAATAATCCTAGGCAAGGGTAGAACTAATAGTTTATGCACATAAACTATTATTCCTACACATAATTGACAAGGAACCTACCAAGGCCCCCTCTAAACAATTCTTTTTGGACAACAACCTGGACTGGAATTAACTTACTATCATCTTGTCAGAAAACTTGATTAGGCTTTGTTCACCCCAAAGTTTTGTCACACTTCTCAGGTTACCTCATAACAGTTCCAAAACATCCATAGAGGTGGTTTGGAATATAATACTGCCCAATACCCAGATAATCAACAGATTGTATCGGGTGAGCCATATGTGTCCAAGTACTACTAAAACAGAAGAATCTAATGATGTGACACAAAATTCTACAGATTGTCAGTGCCCTGAAGGGAACTGGATAGGCAATCCTACAGATTCAGTAATGACTAAGTTAGTAGTACTAGCAAATAATTTGAGAGGAATCAGACTAATAGAATATGTTGGGATTTTATAGTCCCAAATATAAGCAGATTCAATAGGACTATAATTAGAATATGAATTAATCAAACATTTAAACAGGGTATCAGAAGAATTTGGAATGGATTCAGAAGACAAATGAATTATTAAAGAGTTCATATTAAAAAGAACAGAAGCATTGAGCTTAACCTCACTACTAGCACTATCTGAATTAATATAACTCTCAGGAATTCCCAATATGCTTAAAGGCCAATGAGTTGCTAACTGATTTTTTGACTTGGTCACCTTAGCTAAATTCTTGACTTTAGCATCTGAGGTGTTAGTTGCCTTGAAAGTGATAGTAGTGGTGGAGGTCCCTTGGGCCCTAGTAGATTTGGGCTAATTGGCAACTTTGTGACTGTTAGTATCACAAAAGAAGGCATAAGCTATTGTCAATACACCTTTGTCATTACTTCAAGAGGAGCTTCCTATCCTTTCTGGGCTTGTTAGTATATTCACTCTGGTTAGGTAGGGATGTTTTATTGTATTTGCCCTTTTTGGAGCAATTCAAATTGTTGTCATTACTGGTGCTTTGCTGATGCTTGTCTGAGTTAGACTTATTAGACTTGTCTGATTTTGACTCTTCCTTTGGCTTACTACTACCCTTCCAAGCTTTCTCCACCTTCCTTTTCTAATATCTCATGTTGATTCATGGAATGAGATTTTGGAGCTCATCAAGAGAGCATGGTTTGTTGAACTGGATAGGCCATCCATGATGCATTTCAGTAGGGCTGTATAGGCCTTCCAAAGAAGCCATTGTCATTGTGGTCAATGAGAACCAAAAGTTTGTAAACATGACAAAAAATCAAGTAGCCTTGTGATTGTCTTGCATTATTAATTTTTCAAGAGCTAATTTTGTTGAGATTTGATATACAGATAAGGGTGGAAGGTATGACCAACAATCTATTTTCTTGTAAATATTCTAGCTTAGATATATATTGATACCCTTTGTTCTCCTAATCTGGCTTCAGTGACCTTATGTGACATGTGACATATCACCTCCCACAGCCCAAACTCCAACACTCTCACTCTGCAGAGGCATGCCTTTCAAGTAGGATCCTTGACATACAAACCATGCTCAGTCAGTCTAATCTCTTTCCACGCATCAGATGCCATGGAAGAAACCCTAATATTCTTTTCTTTTCTTCTGCTAGCACCACCTTCTTAATTTGCCTACTCCTACTAAATTTGGGAATCAGATGTCCTAGTTGGAAGCAATGTGTCAACAGCACTATGTGCATATTCCATGAATTCTTGAGCAAATTCAGCTTCATGTTTATGATCACATGCAGGTCACAGTGCATTTCCCATGAGTGCAAACATATGTGGATTCTCCTTGGTGTATGCAGCCATATTACTTGTATCATCATCTGTGGACTGATCAGAGTCAACTTCTCGTGCAATATGTACCACTCCTGTAATGATCTTGTCTTTGATTTCCTGTGGCATGTCAGCAATACACTTTACCACCACATGGGCTGCATACCCACAATGGAAGCAAATACCATCTTGGCCTCTTGAGTTTCCCCAGTCAGTATCTGTTCCTTTTTCTTCTCCTTTTGACCTCCCCTGCTTCTACTGCTTTCCAGCAAAGTACACAACATCAGTGTCATTCTCGCCAATTCCACTGATTCCATTGGGTAAGTGGCTTGTTATTGCTATGTGTGCTTCATGTTCTTTAACTGCAGCAATTATTTCATCCAGTGTTGGTTCTTCTTTCCATGTAATGAGGGCAGAACAGACAGGAGAGAATGATTTATAAAGGCAGAGAAGGATCATGTCAGAGATTTCTGTGTCATGAAGTGGGTGCTTGTTAGACACCAAGGATACTGATGATGCATGGGCCAAGCACTATTGCAATAGTGCCAACTTTACAATGTGGGCAGGATTCAGCCAAATCCTGCAGACTGATCAGAGTGGATTGGCTTCAATGTACTCATGCATTGCACCCTACTTTCTGTGTGTGCTACTAATTTGGAACAGAAGTAATACCCGAGAGAGTGCTGAGAGTGCTGGCCCAAGTAAGGGACTTCAGATAGGAGATGGGAAGACAAGAAGGCATAAACCTAGTCAATATTCAAAATGAAGAACTATCTACATATATGTGCTACTTATATAAGTTAAGAAGCGAGATGTGGAATCAGGGTGACATAAGGAATGGAGAACAATAAGGTATGTTGAGCATGTGGATATATGATCCATAATGATCAAGAATAGAATAAGGGATGTAGATGAGAATAGAATAATGAAAATAAGATAATAGAAATGTGGCCAAGAATAAGATAATAGAAAATGACCAAATATAAAACAATAGGGCCATGGCCAAGGATAAAACAATGAAGAAATGTCCCAAGGTGAAATGGGCTGAGAAATAAAAAGTAAATGGGGTGGGGATTAATGGATAATGAATGGGGGAAGAGTAGATAGGGATAGGAATGGAGAATGTGGATAATGAATGTGCCAAGCTGAGACTGACATACCAAGTGACTTGTGTATGACTTGGTCACTTGTGTGTATAAATAGACTAATCGTTTAGTTGGCCATGCCAAGTTACCCAATACTCAGTACGTGTACTTGACATGCAGATAAATATAGAGGACACAGATAAACACAGATTCAGGTGAGCATAGAGCCCATAACCTGTTGAGATTTGATATGTAGATAAGGGTGGAAGGTATGACTGACAATCTATTTTCTTGTAAATACTCTAGCTTATATATGTATTAATACCCTTTGTTCTCCTAATCCGGCTTCAGTGACCTTACATCACATGTGACATATCACCTCCCACAGCCCAAACTCCAACAAATTCAGCATCAGCTTGTTTGTCTTATCAACCAAAGTTGATCTGAAGCCCATTGATGAAACAATCCAAGTCAGCGGCCCACCAAGGTTCATTGTTGGGGTCACTGGTCAAGTATGGTTTGAAACATTTGAGTGCTGTACCCTTCAGATAAGAGATCATATTGTCTACCTTCTGCTTGTTATCAGTAAAGGTGTTAGGGAACATTCAAAAGCTCATATTTCAAAGAAAAATGAAGCCTTTAAGCTTTTTCAGGTCAGTCTCATTGAAGAGGTCTGGTTCTTAAATTTGGGCTGCCTGGCCATCTTGTCAATATTGCCTGGCTATCCTACTGAGTTCAAGGATGGCATTTAAGATGTCTTAATTATATGCAGGACCTGGAAGGGCCCTGGCTTGTGGAACTGGTCTAGGTTGCTGAGGTAAAGCTCCTTAAGCTGGAGGAGGAGTTGGTGCCAGGGGTACTGTGTGTACCTGTGGCTGTAACTGTTCTGAAAGGAGTCTTTCAACCCCAGTATTGTCACTTGATTATGCCAAACTGAGTTTGCTTTCCACTAGGTTGACTTCTTGATCCTCTTTCCTCTGTTGCTCATGTTTGACTGCTTTGTCAGCTACTTCTTCAATGTAAGCAGCCTGCAAGGGAGAGCCAAGAGGACAAAGTTCTATAGATAGTAGACTGTATCTGAAATGAAAGGTAGAGTGCTTGAGGAACCACATGCTCTTTGCTGAAAAACTGTAGAAATGAGCTGGCTATTCTCAGCACAGGTTACTGCTCTAGTACAAGGAGGCATAATGATAAGAAATGTAAATGATAAGAGATTGGATCAGAATATACTATTAAGACTGTTAAGGTGGTTCTTGGATACTAGTGTAATAATGCGTTCAACCAAGTGCAGATGGGTTCACCTTGGTCTCATAAGCTAAATGGATGTGGCTTGGCTTCAACATAGTTGCATTGTACCCTCCTATCCCTTCTGCCACTGGATTTTGGATAGTGTTTAGGAGAAGACTAAGAATGTCAGTACTGAATGTGGATGCTGACATAGAAGAGATATATATATGCATAATCTTAGTTGATATTCTGAACAGAGAATATATACAAGATGATCCACTACTTTTATCGTCAAAGGGATTGGAATAAATGACCATAGTATGGAACAGTATAGTATAAGAAATATGTTATATTAATGAAGGCCTTGTAAAAGCAAAATATTTGTCAATGGAATGATTCCCCCATGACTCCTACCAGTTTACTATATAAATGGAACCCACAATGAAGGAGGACTAATCACTGACACAATAACCTTCAGAATTAAGATAAAGGATCACACAGAAATCTTCCCATTTGCAGTTACTAATAGTAGAAATATAGATATTATTATAGGCTTCAACTGACTTCAGAAGCACAACCTGAGTGTTGACCAGAAGATAGGAGAGATGTCATTTGACTAATATCTGTTAGAATGTAAAATGTTGATGATAGGTATAGAACAGAAGGAGAAGGAGAACTAGAGGAGGGGGACCATGTCAAAGTATGTTTTATCAAGTTTTGGTTCACTCAGTCATACTAGCTGAACATCTCTCATATAATTCTGTATATAAGGGATCAAGCCAAACATTCACAAGTCACCTAGTATGTCAGGCTTGACTTGGTACATTCATTTATACATTCAGTTCATCATATCTGTTATTCCATTTTGCTTCACTTATTCTTTATGTTCATTTTGCTTTGCTTTGGTATACCTCGCTTATGTATGAGTATATATGTCTACTCTCTATGTCCAGTTTCTATGTCTCATTATTTTAGTTTACATTTCTTATACTACCCTGTTCCATACTATATTTATCTATCCCCATCTCTTTTGACTATATAGGTAGTGCATCATCTTGTATGCATTTTCTATTCAGAATATCAACTAAGTTTGACTACATTGTACACACATATATATTTCCTCTATATTAGCATCTATGTTCAGTAATAACACTTTCAGTCCTCTCCCAAACAACACCTGAAATCTAGTAGCAGAAAGGATAGGAAGGCACAATTCAAGAATGTTAAAGCCAAACTACATCTGCCTAGCTCATTGGACTGAGCTGAATCCCCCTATATATAATTGAAGGTATTATTACACTACTGTCCTGAAATCAATACATAATTAACAGACCATATATTTGTGATCTAAATATATATAAAAGAAGAGGAAGAACATGGTAGAAGAAATGTTGCCAGTACACTGCTTGGAAAAGCTTAGGGTGGCCTTTACAAAGGAAGGATTTCACAATACCCTTCCTCAATAATGATGGTGAGATTATGTGCCATTGAGCTAAAGCTAAGGGCTGGACCATTCTCAAGGAAGGTATACCTACTTAGTCTAGATAAACAGAAACCACTGGATGAGTTCTTAGAAGAAAACCTAAAGTCAAGAAAGATACAACCATCTAAATCTCCAATTGCATTATAATTATTATTCATCAAGAAGAAAGATGGGACCTTGAGACTAGTATAAGATTACTAATGGATTGATACAATGATAATTAGGAACCACTACCCACTGCTACTGATATCTAAGGTAATCCACAAACTATGCCAAGAAAATATCTTTACCAAGCTGGACATCAGATAGGGATACAATAATATTTGAGTTAAGAGAGGGGATGAGTATAAAGCAACCTTTATTACCAACTGTTAAGCACATCCAGGCCCTGCTATAAGAACACAATTTGTATTTCAAACTAGAGGAATATGAGTTTGAGAAAGAGAAGGTGGACTATTTGAGACTAATGGTGAGGGTGAGTAAGTAGAAGGTGGATATAGACCTAGTGTAGAAGGAGTAAGTAGGTGGCCAGTCCTCAATATAAAGAATGAATTGTACCAGTTCTTAGACTTTATTAACTTCTACTATTGCTTCATCTAAGGCTTTGCAAACATCACCAAGCTACTACATAAGCTGACAGATAATTAGGTATAGAAATGAGGACTGGGGAAGTTGAAAAGCTTCCAAGAACTCAAGGTAGCTGTTGAGGATCACTCCTAGGGAGTCATTATAAAAATTAGCTAGCCAATTAAGAGTGAATTATACAGGGTAATTTACTCTTAATTCACATTTGTCACAAGTTCAAAGAAATACCAAAAACAACCATATTCTCACTTTTTCACATGTTGACCTACAATATATAACAATATTGGTGCCAATTATCTAATACATAGAAAAGAAGACCAAACTCTCAACTTAAGTTCTCAGTCTACAATGAACAACAAATTCCTAGGCTTATGTTTTGGAACCTGGACAAGACCTTGGTGATAAAGATATAACACTTAAGTGTTGTGACGAAATATTATTGAGTGGCATTGTACACATTTCCTACACTAAAGCTGTAATATCTCCCCCAATCACTCCCAGATCAATGTGAAACTCTGCACCGAGGTTCTATACATCACAAGGAACCTATACGAATATTTACAAGAATTTAGGGAAATATTTTGTGTAATTCTATGTACCCAGCCTCATACCTAGCTAGCCCCATGG